>CM077167.1:83570932-83855972 GCA_039583875.1 Platanthera guangdongensis | reverse complement strand
TTTAAGTCATAACCTTTATCACATAACTGACGTACACTGATCAGGTTATGGTTTAACCTCCAACATAAGACACATCGGTGTAGAGATTATACCGTTGGAAATCATACCGTAACCTCTGGGACTCCTCGATTCTGACCCCCTAAAAGATTGACTTTGGGTCCATTCTCGACTGGAGTGTAATCAAGCAGACTGGCTTCTTGTCCCAGTCATATGCCGGGAGCATCCACTGTCCAAGTACCATATTGGCGTTTTGGTGGCCTTGGAATTTCCTGCAAACAAAATTAATTTCTTAGGAACCCAATCGAATTGGGTCCTAGATTCTTGGTTAGCATACTCCCCTCGGGTGGTTAACCCTACGAGTGGTCGGCCTCGCATTGCTAAACATAGGGAGTCTCGTAAATACTCGGATTAAACCAACAATCCATGGCAAAGTGACGACTTTGCCACAACACCAACAGTCAAATCTGTGTACCTCTTCCTAGCTCCTGCTTTACCCTGGGAATGGTGGGTACAGCCGGGGCCTTAGATCTGGGGTGAGGCATATAGTGATTGCAGTCACATGACTTCTTCACCTTCTGTTGTAACGCCCCCAGTTTTTCTGTGTTTTGTTTGATTTTGGATTGGCGTTACGATGACGCATTTCCGGCCCTTCGCCGTTGTAGAGCGCGGTCCTAGCTCTGTAGGTTCCTTGTGTAGCCTGGTTGTAGCCAGTTGGCAAGTTTCCCCAGCTAGCCGGAGTCTGTTTTGGTGACTCGGTTGGGCCTCTTAGGGAAATGCTTGCGTTTTGGCTTCGGGAGGTGTTAGCCCGAGTGTTCGATCGTCGGATGTTGTTTTCGACCTCGCCGTTGTTTTCGTGGCTTGGTTGTTTAGCTACGGTGCGAGTTTTGGTCGAAATCCGAGATCGTTTGCCTTCGCGTCGTTTCGGCGTTGTTTTGTTAGCTGCATGTT
Organism: Platanthera guangdongensis; assembly: GCA_039583875.1. Taxonomy (NCBI): domain Eukaryota; kingdom Viridiplantae; phylum Streptophyta; class Magnoliopsida; order Asparagales; family Orchidaceae; genus Platanthera; species Platanthera guangdongensis. Next base: position 83,855,024 of record CM077167.1, on the reverse strand, counting down.
TGTAATGTTTGCTGTGCTGTGCGTGGTCTGTTGTGGCTGAGCTTGTTGGCTGGTGCCTTGTCTCTTGTTTGCTGTGTTAGCAGGTTTCTTTTCTGTGTAAGTTTGGGTGACACGGCCTGGGTCACGCCTGTGACCCAGGGCGTGTCGTGCTCGGGCAGAGCTCCCGTTCCTCGGTCGACGAATTTTTGGTCGACGGGGTTTTGTAGGAACACGGCCGTGACACGGGCGTGTCACGGGCGTGTCCCCCTTCGGTTCGTCGAGCTGCGCTCGATGGTCGTCAGGCGGTGTTTAGTGAGAACACGGCCATGTCACGGGCATGTCGTGTCGAACACGGGCGTGACATTGGGGCGTGTCTCTCTGTTCGACGATCGGCACTCCACGATCGTCGGGCGGTGTTCGAGTTGGTACACGGCCTGTGACACGGCGTGTCACAGGGCGTGTCCCTTGCTTCGTCGAGCGGAGATCGACTTTCATCGAGTGGGTAGGTGCGTGAGTACACGCCCCGTGACACGGGCGTGTCGGGCCGTATCACGGGCGTGTTTGGGGGGGCGTGTTCCGTGTTTTCGTCGAGTAGAGATCGACGTTCGTCGAGTGTGTGAGTACACGCCCCGTGACAGGGGCGTGTCGGGCCGTGTCACGGGCGTGTCTTGGGCGTGTTCCGTACTTTTTTCCTGAAATCATCTTTTGTTGCAGTGTACTGTTTTTCCTCCTCATTTTTCATCGTTCCCGAGTCTGGAGAGCTTCCAGCGGAAGGGTTTTGAGAGGAGGCGGTGGTTGTTTTGGCCGGCGATTTCGGGAAGGTTAGAGCCCGTTTTTTCTCGTGTGATAGCGGATTCGGTTTGCTCTCGGCTAGATCTTCCCTTCCATGTAAGTTTTCTTGATTTATGGTTCGATTCCAGGAATTTCTAAATATCTGATTTCTTTCTTCCCTCAAGTTTCAGCTTGGGTCTTCTAGGTGGCCGATCTTGCCGCCGGAGCCAGGCCGTGGTGCGGCTGTTGTTTGTTTTTTTTCCGAAGAGGTAGAGGCAAGTGGCCCCTTGCCCTTGCCAAATTTATTTTCTAACCCATGATCTTTTTTTTTTAATTTCTTGTGCATAAGCTCTGTTCTCCTGTTTTTTCCCCCTAGGGCAGCAGTTGAATTATTTCATCAAACTTCTAATCAAGTGCGGATTTTTATTTCTTTTTCTGGAATTTTAATCAATGTCCTCTTTTTGTCGGATGTTTAGTGTCCAGTGGGTAGCTAGAGTTAGGGTGAGGTTGCTGTTAGTTACAGTTTAGGGTTAGCTGCGGTAGCTCCGAGTAGTTAGGCGGAACGGAGGGTTGGGATTAAATCTCTCACTCTCTGTTCTCGCGCATGAGAGGGCTTAGGCTGCGATTTTAGCAAGACTTATGTTTACCCTAAGTGGAAAGCGCTGACAGGTCGAGTGAGCCGAGCTCACTCAACGCCGTCACCCAGCGTAGGACTTGCGGCTAAGTATTTTTAGGCGTCAGGTGAGTGGAGTTTACTCCACGCTGCGTCGATTAGGCTCGACATTTCTGTCCTGAGTTCATGTGTACCTTAGGATTGTTAGTGTGACTTTTCCCTTCCTTTAGGGGGTGGTATTGGGTGTTCGACAAATTTTTGCTTGCCGACTCTTGGGTTGTGGCAGGTGGTGGAGTTTTAGTGGCCTCTCGAGGGGTGGATTTTGACGTGGGAGAGCTGTGGCCACCGCCTGTTTGCCCTGGTTTGGGTTGGTGTGTGGGACCCTAAAGCTGCCACTGGCGACCCCTTAGCCCTTTTTTGTTGGATCTGATTTTAGTTATGTATTCAGATCCATGTTTTTGACCACTGCCACTTACCCACGTATTAGGAATGTTAGACTCTTTTGTTGAGCTTGTTGCTTTTATTGCTCGCACTTGGTGTGCTTTGCTGTGCTTTAGACAGTGCTCTTTTCTTACTGTCATGCTCTTTCTTTTGCTTATAGCAGCTTGTTGTCGGTTGGTAAACCCTTCTTTGCTCTTAACTCTAATGCTTTATTTACACTTTTGATTATTTCCTTGCTGAGGTGTTCTTTTCTTGAATGCCTCAGGTCCAGGTTGTAGCCGGTTCAGCGGCTAGTTCTTTTGGAGGGCTGGTTTGCGGCCTCTTGGGTAGCTGAGACAGCTGATCCCGAATCTATGAGGTAGTTCTTTACTTTTCTGTATAGACATACATACTCACCAGTGGGTTCGTGTCAGGTTGTTGGCGCCCACTGGTGGCTTCTTGCGATGCTGGGTATGAACTTAAACTGCTGTTTTTGCCTATTAGTGTTGTTTACTTGCTTCTGGGAAGGATTTTTTGCTAGGTTGCATGTTAGATATTTTAAACCCTAAAAGCATTATTATATGTTATTCATGCATAGCATAATTATAAAAACAAGTCACTATATTTCCTTAGCGTAAAAGACTACCTTTTTATATCTATTATATTCACTTTAGAGTCGTGCTTACCATGAGTTGTCCCTCGGGGACACTCATGCTCACTAGGGTGTCAACTTAATTGAACCAAACTATTTTCTGCTGCGTATACTTATACTTTTAATTGTGGACTAGCTGATCCACCGTGCCGAGGGATACAACCAATCAACATAACTGCTTTTCTTTCATAATTAATCAACGTTTTTCCTTAAAATTTAAGGTGTGGAGTTTTGCCTGAGCGTGTGCAGTTATCCCTGCACGACGTGGCATCACGGCACGCATTTTCTCTAGCTCTGATACGATTTTATCGTTGAGAAAATGTGGGTTGTGACAGTTGGTATCAGAGGGAGGTTGCTTGACAAATGGTCGGGCAACCTTTCCCCTTGTTTGCATTAGTGGTTAGCGTCATACCATACACACACCGATATGTCATCAGCACGTCTTGGCTAAATCACGAACACTACACTCATGAGCATAAGAAGTATACGAGGCATATTATGTAGTATGGGATGCATAATATGTGTTTGTATATGGATCCACCATAGGAGGCAACATGTGAGGGTTATGTAGTATGGATGCATAACCTCACCACATGAATACGGCTAGCACGTTTTCTTTTTTCGTTGCATGGGAATGTTATGTAGTATGGGATGCATAACATTTTCATGTATACGCCGCCCATGGCATGCTTAAGGCCTTTTTTTTAGAATGCATAGCACATCATGCATAGCATAACATTTTCATAAGCACAACGTGTTAAGCTAAAGATTTGCAAGATGACATATGTACACACATGGTTTTGAGTCAAAAAGAATACAAATACATGCATTCATGGTATAGGCACCTGAGTTAGTATGATGGTGGTGAACCATCTTAGGTTAAGCATAACATCATCATGATAAAACAACTCCCAGAGCAAGTTTTGCAGTTGAAGTTCATATTTAAGTGTTTTGTCTGTACCGGGTAGTTTTGTTCTAACTGTTGGCTACGTTTCGTCTAAAGCTTGTGCGATTATAGGATGGCGAGACGTCCTGCAACGAGGTCGACCCCCCAATCCGAGGGTGAGACGTCAGGAGCGCAGAGCGAGGCGTTGGTAGAAAACCTGCGGCAGAGTAATGAGACCCTATCGAGGTAGGTGGTGGCTATGCAGGCTCAGATTCAGTCCCTAGTGGCAGTGGTGGCGGGACAGGCCCCGAGAGTTCCGGGACCCCGCCGAGGGGTAGCTGTTCCTGCCCCTCCTGCTCTCCCGTGCCTTTGGTCGTGGTGCCCCCGGAGATGGCGTTTATATCCCAGTTTCAGCGACTGAGACCCCCTACTTATGATGGGCAAGCAGATTTCATGATTTTTGGATGACTGGCTGATTTCTATTGAGGAGATGTTCTCTTATTCGGGGATTACGGATGATCAGAGAGTGATGCTCGCTGCCTACCAGCTCAAGGTCTTGGCAAAGAATTGGTGGTTGAGGGAGAAGGAGAGTTGGTGGCAGGATGCTCTTGGGAGTCATTTAAAGGGATGCTGTTGAGTAAGTTTTTGCCTTCAGTCGAGAGGGACCGGCTGATGAATGACTTTCTCCATTTGAAGCAGAGGAAAACTCACGGTCAGTGAGTACGAGATTGAGTTCAGTAAGTTGAGTCAGTTTGCTCCTGTCTGGTGAGTGTTGAAGCAGACCGAGTTAAGCGATTTCTGGTGGACTGAGAAGTGACATTCAGCAGTTAGCGAATGCCTACGGTGCAGTCAGTTATGCCAGCGTGTCGAAGCTGCCTTGAGGGTTGAGGCCATTGAGAATGCAAAGAATAGAGGTCAGTAGTTGTGGAGGGAAGAGCCCTCAGGAACCCGATGTCGGTCTCGAGAAAGAGGAGCAAAGAGGTTTGTAGTTTCTGTGGCCGACCAGGCCACCCCTTTGAGAAATGTTTCAAAAGGTTTGGAGCGCAGAAGAAGGATCAGGTACACGCAATTCAGGGTGCTCCCAGAGGAGACTTGGTGTGTGCCTTGTGTGGAAGGAAGGGGCATGAGGCTGCCCGTTGCTGGTCGAGAGATAAAGTCTGTTTTCAGTGTGGCAGAAGGGTCATCTCAAGACAAAGTGCCCACAGCTCCAGCCTGTTCTGCAGCCAGTTCCCCTCCAGGCTTTGCCACCGCCTCAGCATTTGGATAGAGGAAAGGGGAAGCTGAATGTGCTTTCGGCAGACGAAGCACAGACTTCGACCCAGGTTATTTAGGTTTGACTTCTCCTCAGTCGTTTCGATATGATCCCTTTGTGGTTGTAGTTTTCGTTTTAGCGTTTGTTTCCTTAGATGCGTGCGCTATTTGTAGGATGATTTAAGGTAAAGAACCGCTGGGCGCGCGTTCTCTTCGATTCAGGCGCTACCACTCGTTTGTGGCTAGAGCCTTCGTGGAGCGGTTCAGTTTGGGCCTAGATCGTGTTGGTGGTGCCTTTTGCGTTAAGTTCCCTCCGGTGACTCTGTGGTTACGGACCTGGGTGTCCTTGATTGTCCGATCTTGTTGGGGGATTTTCTAGCCAAGGCAGATCTGAAGGTGATTGACCTGGAGGACTTCGATGTTATCTTGGCATGGACTGGTTGTCAAGGTACGATGCTCTGATCCAGTGCAAGGGTAAGCGCTTGGACTTCGTCAGGACAACGGTCAGCCAGGGAGCGTTTATGGGTATTCTCTCCAGGAGTCTCCAGTCATTTCTGCGGTGCGTGCTCGGAAGTTGCTTGATTCTGGTTGTTCTGCCTGTGTGGTCTCTCTGGTAGGGGTGTTGTTTAGAGTGCCGTGTTTGCAAGAGATCCCTGTGGTGTGTGACTTCTCCGATGTGTTTCCTGATGATCTTCCCGTCTTCCACCCGATCGAGATGTCGAGTTTGCTATAGATTTGGAGCCAGGCACGCGTCCTATTGCCAAGGCGCCGTACCGGATGGCCCCGCGAGAGCTGGAAGAGTTTGCGAATTCAGCTGGATGAGATGTTGGCAAAAGGGTTCATTAGGCCGAGTTCTTCACCATGGGGTGCACCAGTGCTGTTCTTTAAAAGAAGGATGGGTCGATGAGGCTATGCATCGACTATAGAGAACTGAACAAGGTTATTAAAGACAGGTACCCTTTGCCTCGGATTGACGATCTGTTTGACCAACTGCATGGTAGTGCCGTGTTTTTCCAAGATAGATCTTCGATCGGGCTATCACCGTTGAGGATTCGGGAGTCAGATGTTCCGCGGACGGCGTTCCGCTCTCGTCATGGGCATTTTGAGTTTTTAGTTATGACATTTGGTTTGACTAATGCGCCCTCAGCTTTTATGGATCTGATGAATAGAGTTTTCAAGGACTTCTTGGATAAGTTTGTGATTGTCTTTATAGATGATGTTTTGGTGTATTCTAAAGATGCGGAGGATCATGATCGGCATCTGCGTCTGGTCTTGGCGACTCTGAGAGACCATAAGCTATACGCCAAGCTGAGCAAATGCGAATTTTGGTTGCCTCAAGTTTCTTTTCTCGGCCACGTGGTGAATAAGGAGGGAATATCGGTGGACCCAGAAAAGATCGCTGCTGTTATGGAATGGGCAAGGCCTGTTACTCCCTAAGAGATCAGAAGCTTCTTGGGCTTGGCTGGATATTACAGGAGATTTGTAGAGGGATTCTCTACTTTGTCTGCGCCGTTGACCAGGTTGACGCAGAAGAATGCAGCCTTCATATGGGATAGCAAGTGTGAGGAGGCTTTCGAGGAATTAAAAAGAAGGTTATGTTCAGCTCCAGTTCTGTCCTTGCCTACTGAAGATAGTGAGTATGATATATATGTGGACGCGTCGCACGTCGGACTGGGCTGTGTTTTGATGCAGGGCGGGAAGGTGATTGCGTACGGGTCGAGGCAGCTAAAGACTCATGAGAGGAATTACCCTACGCATGACCTGGAGTTTGCAGCTGTGATCTATGCGTTGAAATTGTGGAGGCATTTGCTTTATGGCGCGCAGTGCAAGATTTTCACGGATCATAAGAGTTTGAAGTATGTCTTCACTCAGAAAGAGTTGAATCTGCGCCAGCGGCGGTGGTTGGAGTACGTGGCCGACTATGATGTTGAAATCCAGTATCATCCGGGTAAGGCGAATGTGGTGGCCGATGCCCTAAGTCGGAAGTCAGGAAAGATTTTCAATCTCTCCGCCGAGCGTCTTGTGGAAGAGTTTCTTTTGATGGACATTTCTGTGGGAAGCTGCGATTCGCAGAGTAGCTTGGCAGTGGCAGAACCTTCGTGGATTGCGCTTACGCGACTGCATCAGAAGGATGATCCCGATCTTTTGCATTTGTACCTTCGAGCTGAAAAGGGTGAATTACCAAATTTCTCTATAGATGATGCAGGTACCTTGAAGTATCGTGGCAGGTTTTGCATTCCCGCAGTTTGGGATATCCGGGATATGGTGTGCAGAGAAGCCCACGGATCTAGTGTTGCCTACCATCCAGGGTCTACCAAAATGTACCATGATTTAAAGTAGATTGCCTGGTGGTATGGGATGAAGAAGGACGTAGCCAGATTTGTTTCTGAGTGCTTCACTTGCAGGCGTGTGAAGGCCGACCATGGAAGGCCTGGTGGCAAGCTAACTCCCTTAGAGATTCCGATGTGGAAGTGGGAGAGTATCTCGATGGATTTCATCACAGGCTTACCGAGATCTCCTAAAGGGCATGATTCAGTTTGGGTGATCGTAGACAGATTGACGAAGAGTGCTCACTTCGTACCATTTAAGATCGATTATCCGATGAGAAAGATAGCCGAGCTGTATTTGGATGAGGTTATTAGATTGCACGGTGTACCCGTGAGTATCATATCGGATCGAGACTCCAGGTTTACATCTCGTTTTTGGAAGAGCCTTCAAGAAGGGTTGGGTACAGATTTGAGATATTCCACAGCTTATCATCCCCAGACCAATGGTCAGACAGAGCAAGTAAATCAGATTGTGGAAGATATGATCCGATGTTATATTCTGGAGCACGGAGGAGCGTGGGATGAGCGCTTGCGGCTTATGGAATTTGCGTATAACAACAGTTATCAAGAAAGCTTGCAAATGGCTCCTTTCGAAGCTTTGTATGGGAGGCGCTGCAGGACTCCCTTGTTTTGGGCTGAGGTTGGCGAGAGACCTTTGTTGGGTCCAGAAGCACTCGAGGAGATGGAAACTGCTGTGAAGCTTATTCGGGAAAAGCTTCGAATAGCCCAGGAGAGATATGAGAAAAATGCCAATCGGCGCAGATCGGATTTGGAATTTTTGGTGGGGGACTCAGTGTTCTTAAAGGTCTCCCCGTTGATCGGAGTCAAGCGTTTTGGCAAAAGCAGGAAGTTGGACCCGAGGTTCGTGGGGCCGTTTCTGATTGTTGAGCGGATTGGGATATCAGCTTATAGGCTGGCGTTGCCGCAAATTTCCCTGGCGTGCATAATGTCTTCCACGTCAGTCAGCTGCGGAAATGTGTATCGAATGGCAGGCAGGTTTCGGATTCTGTGCCTCAGTTGGAGCCGAATCTTTCTTATGTGGAGGTGCCTGTCCGCATTCTGGATTCTCAGGTTCGTGCGCTGCGGAAGAAGTCTATTCCGATGGTTAAAGTTTTATGGAGAAATCAGGATGTAGAAAGCGCGACTTGGGAGTTGGAGGCGGCTATGAGGGAGGCTTACCCTCGTCTGTTTCCCTGAGCTTGTGCCTGGTATGTTTTGTTTTATTTATGATTATATAGTCCTTTCCTGGCTCTTTCTCTCTCATTCTTCATAGGAGTGTTGTGAGTAAAGTTTCGAAGCGAAACTTTCTTTTAGGGGAGTGACTGTAACGCCCCCGGTTTTTCTGTGTTTTGTTTGATTTTGGATTGGCGTTACGATGACGCATTTCCGGCCCTTCGCCGTTGCAGAGCGCGGTCCTAGCTCTGTAGGTTCCTTGTGTAGCCTGGTTGTAGCCAGTTGGCAAGTTTCCCCAGCTAGCCGGAGTCTGTTTTGGTGACTCGGTTGAGCCTCTTAGGGAAATGCTTGCGTTTTGGCTTCGGGAGGTGTTAGCCCGAGTGTTCGATCGTCGGATGTTGTTTTCGACCTCGTCGTTGTTTTCGTGGCTTGGTTGTTTAGCTACGGTGCGAGTTTTGGTCGAAATCCGAGATTGTTTGCCTTCGCGTCGTTTCGACGTTGTTTTGTTAGCTGCATGTTTGTAATGTTTGCTGTGCTGTGCGTGGTCTATTGTGGCTGAGCTTGTAGGCTGGTGCCTTGTCTCTTGTTTGCTAGGTGTTAGCAGGTTTCTTTTCTGTGTAAGTTTGGGTGACACGGCCTGGGTCACGCCCGTGACCCAGGGCGTGTCGTGCTCGGGCAGAGCTCCCGTTCCTCCGGTCGACGAATTTTTGGTCGACGGGGTTTTTGTAGGAACACGGCCGTGACACGGGCGTATCACGGGCGTGTCCCCCTTCGGTTCGTCGAGCTGCGCTCGATGGTCGTCAGGCGGTGTTTAGTGAGAACACGGCCATGTCACGGGCGTGTCGTGTCGAACACGGGCGTGACATTGGGGCGTGTCTCTCTGTTCGACGATCGGCGCTCCACGATCGTCGGGCGGTGTTCGAGTTGGTACACGGCCTGTGACACGGGCGTGTCACAGGGCGTGTCCCTTGCTTCATCGAGCGGAGATCGACTTTCGTCGAGTGGGTAGGTGTGTGAGTACACGCCCCGTGACACGGGCGTGTCGGGCCGTGTCACGGGCGTGTCTGGGGGGGCGTGTCCCGTGTTTTCGTCGAGTAGAGATCGACGTTCGTCGAGTGTGTGAGTACACGCCCCGTGACACGGGCGTGTCGGGCCGTGTCACGGGCGTGTCTTGGGCGTGTTCCGTACTTTTTTTCCTGAAATCGTCTTTTGTTGCCGTGTACTATTTTTCCTCCTCATTTTTCATCGTTCCCGAGTCTGGAGAGCTTCCAGCGGAAGGGTTTTGAGAGGAGGCGGTGGTTGTTTTTGGCCGGCGATTTCGGGAAGGTTAGAGCCCGTTTTTCTCGTGTGATAGCGGATTCGGTTTGCTCTCGGCTAGATCTTCCCTTCCATGTAAGTTTTTCTTGATTTAGGGTTCGATTCCAGGAATTTCTAAATATCTGATTTCTTTCTTCCCTCAAGTTTCAGCTTGGGTCTTCTAGGTGGCCGATCTTGCCGCCGGAGCCAGGCCGTGGTGCGGCTGTTGTTTGTTTTTTTCCGAAGAGGTAGAGGCAAGTGGCCCCTTGCCCTTGCCAAATTTATTTTCTAACCCATGATATTTTTTTTTATTTCTTGTGCATAAGCTCTGTTCTCCTTGTTTTTCCCCCTAGGGCAGCAGGTTGAATTATTTCATCAAACTTCTAATCAAGTGCTGATTCTTTATTTCTTTTTCTGGAATTTTAATCAATGTCCTCTTTTTGTCGGATGTTTAGTGTCCAGTGGGTAGCTAGAGTTAGGGTGAGGTTGCTGTTAGTTACAGTTTAGGGTTAGCTGCGGTAGCTCCGAGTAGTTAGGACGGAACGGAGGGTTGGGATTAAATCTCCAACTCTCTGTTCTCGCGCATGAGAGGGCTTAGGCTGCGATTTTAGCAAGACTTACGTTTACCCTAAGTGGAAAGCGCTGACAGCGTCGAGTGAGCCGAGCTCACTCAACGCCGTCACCCAGCGTAGGACTTGCGGCTAAGTATTTTTAGGCGTCAGGTGAGTGGAGTTTACTCCACGCAGCGTCGAGTAGGCTCGACATTTCTGTCCTGAGTTCATGTGTACCTTAGGATTGTTAGTGTGACTTTTCCCTTCCTTTAGGGGGTGGTATTGGGTGTTCGGCAAATTTTTGCTTGCCGACTCTTGGGTTGTGGCAGGTGGTGGAGTTTTAGTGGCCTCTCGACGGGTGGATTTTGACGTGGAGAGCTGTGGCCACCGCCTGTTTGCCCTGGTTTGGGTTGGTGTGTGGGACCCTAAAGCTGCCACTAGCGACCCCTTAGCCTTTTTTGTTGGATCTGATTTTGGTTATGTATTCAGATCCATGTTTTTGACCACTGCCACTTACCCACGTATTAGGAATGTTAGACTCTTTTGTTGAGCTTGTTGCTTTTATTGCTCGCACTTGGTGTGCTTTGCTGTGCTTTAGACAGTGCTCTTTTCTTACTATCATGCTCTTTCTTTTGCTTATAGCAGCTTGTTGTCGGGTTGGTAAACCCTTCTTTTGCTCTTAACTCTAATGCTTTATTTACACTTTTGATTATTTCCTTGCTGAGGTGTTCTTTTCTTGAATGCCTCAGGTCCAGGTTGTAGCCGGTTCAGCGGCTAGTTCTTTTGGAGGGGCTGGTTTGCGGCCTCTTGGGTAGCTGAGACAGCTGATCCCGATTCTGTGAGGTAGTTCTTTACTTTTCTGTATAGACATACATACTCACCAGTGGGTTCGTGTCAGGTTGTTGGCGCCCACTGGTGGCTTCTTGCGATGCTGGGTATGAACTTAAACTGCTGTTTTTACCTATTAGTGGTTGTTTACTTGCTTCTGGGAAGGATTTTTTGCTAGGTTGCATGTTAGATATTTTAACCCTAAAAGCATTATTATATGTATATCATGCATAGCATAATTATAAAACAAAGTCACTATATTTCCTTAGCGTAAAAAGACTACCTTTTTATATCTATTATATTCACTTTAGAGTCGTGCTTACCATGAGTTGTCCCTCGGGGACACTCATGCTCACTAGGGTGTCAACTTAATTGAACCAAACTATTTTCTGCTGCGTATACTTATACTTTTAATTGTGGACTAGCTGATCCACCGTGCCGAGGGATACGGCCAATCAACATAACTGCTTTTCTTTCATAATTAATCAACGTTTTTCCTTAAAATTTAAGGTGTGGAGTTTTGCCTGAGCGTGTGCAGTTATCCCCTGCACGACGTGGCATCACGGCACGCATTTTCTCTAGCTCTGATACGATTTTATCGTTGAGAAAATGCGGGTTGTGACATCTGTTCCTTCAGTATAGTAGGCTTGGCTTTTGGTGCCTGCTTTCCATTATAGCCGCTAGAGAATTGACCATAATTTCCCATGTGGATTTCCTCATAAGGTGCCTTGAAGACACTCTCACCGAAGTTACGGGGAAAAGTCCAACCATCATATCGGCTCTTTGGCTTTCCAACCGAGGGCCGGAAATGATGACCAAAGGTTGACTCAAAGTCATGTTGGTTGCAGGGAAAGCTAGGCTTTCTGAACGCAACAGGACTTAGTGGAGCCTTTCCCTTTTCAGCAGCAGAGGCCTTCTTGGCGGCCTTATTCTTTCTCTGGTTCCTGTTTCTCCTGGATGAGGAACCAGATACCCCTACATGCCCCAAGCCAGCTCCTTTGGCCTGAGCAGAGAAGGTATCAACCACTAGAAGAACTGTTTTTGGCATAGAGAAGCTCTTGACGATCTTCCTTTCTGCCGTAAGTTGTTCTTCCAACTTGTCGACTTCCTCCTTCTTAAGATCAAGGAGCTTAAGAGACTCTGAATGCTTTGAAGTCAGGTCTAGGTGCTCCTGTCGGAGAGAGATCAAACTGGTGATCTCTTCCCTTAGGGAGAAACTCTCACCCTTAAGGAATTTCACTTCCTTTTTCTCAGCCTTCAATCTCTTACGGCACTCCTCGAAAGTGTTGAGCAGAAGCTCATACTTCTCGAGGAGCTCCGCTTCAGGGCCGAAAGGCTATCCTCAGGGTCATCATCCAGAGACTCAAGATCAGATTCAGAGCCGGAGAGAGGGGTGTGAGCTTTTACCTTCCCAGTAAATGGGGGGCATTCTCCTTCTGAGTCGGAGCGACCCACCAGCCCGAAGTAGGCTTCCTCATCATCACTGGAGTCTGAGGAATCAAACTCACTCAGTGTCTTTGGATTTTTGGCGATGTAGCTCCTCTCTTTCTTCTTATCTCTAGAGGACTTGTGCTCCTCTCCCTTCCCCTTTTCTCTCTTGCCTTGGTGGCAGTCGGCCACGACGTGTCCTGGCTTATTGCATCCAAAACAAATAATGTCAGAGGAGCGATGTTTGTTCGGTTTAGAAGCATACCTGTCAGAAGAATAATTTTTCTTCTGATGCCTGGAGGAGGAGTCGTCTCTCTTTCTTTGATTCCTCATCTTGAGGAACTTCTTGAATTCTCGGGTGATGAGGGAGAAATCTTCCTCAGACAACTCTGAGCTGGAGGAGCATGGCTCGGAGTCCTCCTCCTCATCCTTTTTCCTGGCACGGTATGAAACCGCACCCTTGCCCTTCCTGGAGTGAATGGCTTTTAGGGCTACAGTCTTTTCCTTGGTTGCAGCCTTCTCTGCTTCTTCTTCTGCTTTCCTGGTGTTCAGTTGAAGCTCATAGGACATCAGCTTCCCAAACAGAATTTGCGGGTCTGTTTCAGCAAGTCTGCCAAACTCTCGGATGGCGCAGATCTTTGTGTCTCATTACTTAGTAAGGAACCTAAGGAATTTATCATTAAGTTCACCATCAGTGAACACTCTTCCATATCCTTTGAGGGCATTGACAATCTTGAGGAAGTTCTCGAAGGTGACTCCGATCTCTTCCTTAGGCCCTTGTCTGAAGGCCTCATATTTCTGGTTCAGGAGGGATCTCCGATCATCCCTCACTTCATCAGTGCCCTCCATTAGGATAATCAGGCAGTGCCAGATCTCCTTTGCTGTCCTGCAGTTGCAGAAGTTCTGCATCATTGAGTCATCGACCGCACTGACCAGAATGTTCTGCGCCTTCTTATCAAGTCCCACCAGCACCATCTCGTCCTTGTCCATTTCAGAAATTTTCTTTGGCACTTTCTTGGTAGGATCAATGGTGGAGACCTTAGTGGGGACATAAGGTCCCTCATCCACGATCATGAAGAGTCGGGGATCGACCTCTTCCATGTAGAACCTAATCCTTTCCTTCCAGATAGGAAAGTTTAGCCTGGTGCACACTGGGATCTTGCCTGTGTACTTGAGTCCGTCCATAGTAGATGTTTGCCTTCTTCTTGACACTAGTGACAGGATTCTACTCAAGGTGTGAACCTTTTTGATGAGTAACCTCGATCTGATACCACTTGAAAGTCCACTTAGTGTCAACTACCTTCACCTATGGGGGGGGGGAATAGGTGTCTTGTAGCGTTTTTGCGGAATTAAAATTGTACCTGCACACGAAAACAAAACAACACAGCACAGAAAGGACACAAGCAAATTATAGTGGTTCCCCGATTTGGGTACATCCACTTTCCCCCTTCGACCTATCTCCCAACCAGGGATGACTCGGTCACTTCACCAACAGGATTGAAATCCAATCCTTGCACTAATGGAAGGAACCCTTCCACATATAGGAGTCACCACTCCCACAACACGGGTTGCACCCAACCCTTACAACTAGGAACCAACGTTCCTTTACAACAAAAATGAAAATAGAATGTACAAGAAATACAAACAACTTATGGAGACTAAGGTGTCCCTCTTCGTTCGATGACGTGATCTTGACGTCAATGAAGAGTCCACAACCCTAGATCTCACTTGGAGAGAATCTCTCCCGAAACCGGCGGCGGCAAGAAGGGCGGCGGCTTGGTTCTCGGGATCGGCGGCGACAACGGTGTGCGGCTGCTGTACTTTGGAGATTCAGTCTTCGTAGCAAAGCTAGCAAGGTCTTCCAATGGTCACACTAGGATCGATCGTCTCGATCGATTCGAAAGGAGAAGGTTTTCCCGATCAACGAATCAAGAGACAAGGGATCTCTGGTTAGACGCGTGAGACGCTGTGCTTGGCTGAGCTTCTGTCGCCGGGAGATCTGGAAGCAACCACGATCAAAGCCGGCGATCTACAGGCACGAGCGGCGACGGCGGCGGTAGAGCGGATTTCGCGATCTAGGTCATGTCGGCGGCTCGGATTTTGTTTTTCAAATTGCCCCAGTCTGTACTGTTCAAAAATACGCCAGTATTTATACAGTAGTATACCTCTTTGTGACCGTTGTGGGTCCCACCAGAAGAAACCCTAAAACCGGTTCAAAACAGTGCCAGCGGCTAAGTCCGGTCCAGCGGGTTTCAAAAAATCGCCCAAGTCAAAATCGGCGAGAATCGAAGGTGATTCTCGTCAATTCGGCGAGACTCAAAGGTGATTCTCGTCGATTCGGCGTCGATGTTGACTTATTTGCACGCTCTGATTTAGCCGGATAGAGACGGCGAGAATCAGCCAGTGATTCTCGACGATTCGGCGAGAATCACAAGTGATTCTCGCCGAATCGGCGAGAATCACTTGGTGATTCGCGTCAATTAATACTTAGACGATTTTTCGTATTCCACCCATGAGCTGCTCCTTGACCCATCCTTGCTCATTGTCTGCTCTTGCATTATCACAGCCCTGTACTTGAAAATAAGTACACTCCAATAGAGAGAGTACATGTAGGCCAACACACTGATCTGCTCAACGGGGATTACGTCGCGCAGATCCATGTATATTGACCTACTGCACCATGACATTGGTGTGTACTTAGCGTGGAATATCTGCAAGCACAACTTGAAAGGTTTCATCAAATACATTGTCTATTTACTTTAGCTTGTTCAGGGGCTTCTTCAAATCAGGTACGTTGTGGATACAATACCCAACAAGGACATATAAACCTTAGAACCATTGCTAGGCTATCCAAGGACAACCTTGTTGGAGGACTACCTTCTGGACCCTACAAGAAGGAAGGACTCTGCAGGGCTTGTTAATTAGGCAAGCAAACCAATAATAGTTTCAAGTCACTTAATAAGAGTGATTCACCTAGGATTTTGTATCTGTTACACATGGATCTTTTTGGACCCATTATAGTACAAAGCTTAGGGGAGAAATCTTATACTTTAGTGGTTGTAGATGACTTCTCTAGATTCACATGGGTGTTCTTTCTGAGGAAGAAGTCTGATAACTTTAAGTGTTTGACAGAGTTTCTCAAATGCATACAGAGTGAGTTCAATACTCACATTGCCCTGATCAGAAGTGATCATGGGACAGAGTTTGATTCTCTTCTTATGCAAGAGTTCTGTCAGAGTGAAGCGATCAGGCACACTTTCTCAGCTCCTAGAACTCCTCAACAAAATGGGGTAGCTGAAAGGAAAAATAGAACCCTTATTGAATCTGCCACTACATTGTTGTCAGATGCTCACCTTCCTCTATCCTTTTGGGCAGAGGCAGTGAACACCTCCAACTATGTGCTAAATAGAAGTTTAATACATAAACTGAAGTGCAAGACTCCCTATGAATTACTCAAAGGGAAGAAACCTAAAGTAGATTACTTTAAAAGTTTTGGTTGTATTTGTTACATTCATAATAATGACAAGAAATACTTAGCAAAATTCCAAGCCAAAGCTGATGAAGGAGTGTTTCTGGGATACTCCATGATCAGTAAAGCTTATAGGGTATATAATAAATCAACTCTTAAAATTGAAGAATCTGTTCATATATCTTTTGATGAATCTAAAATATCTTTCAAGGAGAAGAATACTTCTACCATAGAACCTTTGCAGTTACACTCTCTTGCTGAAGACTTGGACAAGTTACAAATTATTCAAAAAGAGAAAAGCAGTGAAGATGAAGAAGACATTCAACATCTTGAAGAGAAACTTCTTGAAGAGCTAGTTGTTGTACCACCAGAGGAAACAACAACACAGGTTGGTGAACAATCAACATCTCCTGTTGATTTAGTAACATCAAGAGACCATCCAATCTCCCAAGTGATTGGAGACATCTCAGTTGGTGTGCAAACCAGAAATCAGGTCAACCAAAACCTGATGCACACTTGCTTCCTTTCTCAAATTGAACCTCAATCCATTCAAGATGCAGAGCAAGATTCACACTGGATCATTGCAATGCAAGAAGAGTTGCATCAATTTGAAAGGAACAAAGTTTGGAAACTCATACCAAGGCCAAAGGATCACTCCATTGTTGGAACAAAGTGGGTGTTCAGAAATAAATTGGATGATCAAGGAGTCATTGTAAGGAACAAGGCAAGGCTAGTTGCTCAAGGGTACTTTCAAGAAGAAGGGATAGATTATGACCAGACCTTTGCAGCAGTTGCAAGGTTAGAGGCCATAAGAATCTTCTTAGCATATACAACACACAAAGGATTCAAAGTATACCAGATGGATGTAAAGAGTGCTTTTCTCAATGGAGATATCAAAGAAGAAGTCTATGTCAGACAACCCCCAGGTTTTATCTCTTCAACTCATCCTGATTATGTTTTCAAATTGCATAAAGCATTATATGGTCTAAAGCAAGCTCCTAGAGCATGGTATGAGACCCTAGCATGCTTTCTTCTGAAAAATGAGTTTATAAGGGGTAGAGTAGACAAAACTCTTTTTATTAGAACTCATAAGTCACATACCCTACTAGTACAAATCTATGTAGATGATATTATATTTGGCTCTACCGATTCAAATTTGTGCAGAAGGTTCTCCAACCTAATACATTCTAAATTTGAAATGAGTAGTATGGGTGAGCTATCCTTCTTTCTAGGATTGCAAATCAAACAACATGCTGAAGGCATATTTATTTATCAAACCAAGTATGCAAAAGAACTGGTTAAGAAATTTGTTATGTCTGAAGCATCATGTATGAAAACACCTATGCCTACCAATGTTGTATTAGATGCTGATGAACATGGGAAACCTGTTGATCAGACAACATATAGAGCAATGATTGGATCTTTATTGTTCCTTACAGCTAGTAGACCTGACATAATGTTTGCTACATGCATATGTGCTAGATTCCAAGTAAACCCTAGAGAGTCACACCTAACCTTAGTAAAAAGGATTCTTAGGTATGTAAAAAGTTGTCCAAATCTAGGTCTCTGGTATCCAAAAGATTCAGCATTTGACTTAACTGGATTTTCAGATGCTGATTATGCTGGATGTAGAATAGACAGGAAAAGCACCAGTGGAACTTGTCAGTTTCTTGGTGACAGACTTGTCTCCTGGTTTTGCAAGAAACAAACATTTGTGTCAACTTCAACTGCTGAAGCTGAATATATGGCTGCAGGTAGTTGTTGTTCACAAATATTATGGATTCAAAACCAACTCCTACACTATGGCTACAACTTAGAAAAGTCCAAAATATTTTGTGATAATACCAGTGCTATTTCTATAGCACAAAATCCAGTTCTCCATAGTAGGACAAAACACATAGAAATTAGGCATCACTTTCTAAGGGATAATGTTGAGAAAAATAAAATTGAACTTCAATATATCCCAACTAATTTGCAAAGGGGAGATATTTTCACCAAACCCTTGGATGAAAAGAAACATACATTCTTCCTGAATCAGTTATGAATATTAGATGGAGGAAGTCTAAAATAAGATCCAAGATTTTAAAATTATAAAAATGACAAAGACTAGGCAAACATCTTGATTTTTTTTTGTATATAGAGTGTTTCTGATCTCTGAACTACGCTCGACGATTTTCCCCCAGATCGTCGAACGGAGATCGACGATTTCAGAAATCGTCAACTTGAGTTCAGCGATTCTCAGATAGTGCTAAACTATCTTTCTTCAGGTCAGCGATCGTCGTGCGGAGATCGACGATTTTGTTTTCTGAACTATCGTCAAACGGAGCTCGACGCTCTCCAATATCGTCGAACGGAGATAGACGCTATTGATGACCATTCAGTTTCGTTTAGAAGCCCAGATCGTCGAACAGAGTTCAACGATCTTTCCTTTTCTGCGTCGAACCCTAATATAAAACTCATTTTTTCGGTCGTCGTTCTCCCTTTGCGCTTTCATACTCTCTGCAAATTTTCTCTTTCCCTCCAAACTTCTCTTCACTTGGTTGTTTGTTTGTTCATTTTTGCAGGAATCAATGGCAGTCTCAGTCGCCATCTTGGCCGCAATGAAATTTGACGCTGGATTTGATATCGACATGGATTCTTTCAACAACAGTGATCAAATCTTCAAGGAGATTCTGTAACTTTTCAAAGAACAACAGCTAGTTACCATCATGACTACAAGGATCAAATTAGCTGCAGATGAGATAAAGGAATGGGTGTATACTGCCCATAACCTGGATCAGAATACAGTGGTTGGAAGCATCTCAGGAACCCAGGTATCTCTAACACCTGCTGCCTTGACAGAGGTTTTTCAATTAAAATCTGGAGAAGATTCTTTTGAACTTTCTGGAGAGGAATTTTCTACTATGCTTGAAAGGATGAGACACTCAGAAGCAAATCCTAGCAAATTGCTGAAGAAAAATCTTTCTGTTGAGTACAGATTTCTAGCTGATGTTGTTGGCAAGGTATTGTTGGCAAAACACTCAGCTCATGACACCATATCAAGGTATCAGCTCTGCTTGATGGGTGCCCTAGTGCACAAGAAGCAACTCAGCTGGGGAGAAGTTTTCTTTGACTTGATTAAGAAAAAGATTAACAAGAACTTTGTTAATTTTGGAAGAATTTTAGGGTTGTTCCTTCACCACAGATGCCCTGTACTGCTTATTTCCAGCGGGATGCACATCAATGCCTCCAAGAGGCTCACATGTGCCCTATTTGGAAAATGGGACAGGCAAATTGTCAAGCCCAGCAGACCCTCTGCAATTTCTACTTCAGGCACAAGGACTGCTTCAGTCTCTTCCCCTCAGGTTTCTGACCATGTAGAAGACTTTCCTGCTTCTTCTCCTCCTCCTCTACCTCTTGTTTCATCTACCACAGTCACATCCACCATCACAATTTCCACCCCATCTCCAACTTCAATTCCTTCTCCAACTCCACCACTCACTGAAGAACTCTTCCATCCTCTACATCTCTACCCACACCAAGATATTGATTCATCCTCTCATATTCCATCTTTCACTCTTATAGATGATTCCTATATGGATGATTCTCCTTCATCCCCTCCTGAGCCACCATCCTCATCCACCTCTTATCAACAACTACTTCAAGACATAATTGCTCAACCATCCTTCACACCATCTATTTCCATTCCACTCTCTTCCATCTACACAATTCCCATTTCCCAACCATCATTTCCACAATCCACAGGTTCTCCACCAACATCTCCTGCTGCTCCACCCTTCATTGCTACCTCATCCATCCCTACCTCTGCTCAAGTCCCTCTTGAGCAAGTAAATCTTCCAGCCCTTGCAGACAGGTTATATGAGCTGATAGCTCCAAGGATATCCATCTTACTGGAGACCTCTTTGGCTCCCCTTCTAAAAACAGTTCAGGAACTGTCTGCCAGGCTTTCTTCCATTCTTCCTTCTCAGGCAATCCCTTCTTATGGGTGCCTTGATCCAGTTCTCACTGAATCTAGGCAGGGGGAGATGTCTTATGAAGTTGAAAGATTGCCTGCTGTAGTATCCTCAGCCCAAGCTTCAGTTGCATTCATCACAGTGGACCTCAGGTCACTGTTGTCAGTTTTTGATTCAGTGTACTTCAACTACCTTCCAGTCCAGCATTCTGAAGACCCTACTAAGGCCATTGTGCCTATTTCTAGATGTGACCCCAGCCTAATAAGCACTTATATAAATTCCTTCAACACTGTTGACAGTCCTACTGCTGCTGCTCCTCCTGCTGTTACTGATGTTTCTGTTAGTTCTGATATTGATGTTTTTGAGGATATGCATATGACCGAGGCATTTGTTCTTGAGCCTGCTGTTACTGCTGTTGTTGCTCCTTTTGAAGTTGTTTCATCTGTTACTACTGCTTCTACTACTGCTGTTGTAGCTTCTATTTCTGAAAGTGTTGTATCTGAATCTGCTGTCATAACTCCTTCTGCCAGTATTACTTCTACTCCACTTCCTGCTGTTGCTACTGTTGCTGTCTCTGCTGCTTCTTCTACTCAGTATCAACAACAAAAAGATTATCTCAAAAGGATTGATGCAGTGTATAATAATCCTCCAAGCTCAGACAGTGATCAGTTCAGGACTGACTCAGATGATTCCTCTGCTACAATTGCAAGGAAAAGGAAAGCCAGAAGCAAGGCTATAAAGAGAGTTCCTCCAGAAAAAGTGAAAGATACAAATGACATTCCATACTACATACCGCATGATTACCCTATCATAGAACCTTGGATGCAATACTCCAGGAATCAACTGAAGGTTATGAAAAAGAAAAGAAAGTATGACGAAGGATCTTCCCATTTCAATCCTCCTCCTCCTCCCTCACTTGATGTAGGTGCAGGTGGTAGTTCTGCTTTCCAATCCTCTGCCAGAAGCCAAACTTCATATCAACCTCAAGGTAGATCCCAGTACAGAGGTAATCAATCTAGAGGTTACCAGTCCAGAAGAGGACATTACATAGGAAATCAGAGAGAACTTAAAGTATACTCTAAAGGATATTCCAGGCAACATCCTTATCCAAGGGAAGGGCAAGGTCCATCTGACACTACTTCTGGTCCCGTCCCTTATAAGCTGAAAGAACTAGTCTCTTCCAGAGCTCCTCCAGATAATCCTTCAAATAGATATGAGCCTCTTGTTCCATTTGAAGATCCAAAAAACAATCCCACCTCATGGACAGCAAGAATGAAAGAATTGGCTGCTTTGGACCAAATTAAGAAAGCTAGAGAACAAGGAAGAGATGTATCAAATATCACTACTTTTTCAGATCAAAGAAAGAAAGAACTTGAGAGATACTCTTCCATTAAATTTTTTGATTCAGAAAGCTATATGAAGTTGCACCCAGAAGCTGTAGTGCCCAGGCCAAAACAATAAACCTCTCTAGGTGCAGCTGATGATAGAAGATCTAAGAAGGAAGCTCTCAATCCCAACAGAGAAATAGTTCTTATAAAGAGCAAGGAAAAAGAATGATTCTGTAAGATGACTGTATATCTTGTTTTCTGAACTATCTGAGATAATGTCTGTGTTTCTGCAATGTCTTGTTTGTTATATTTCTACTTTGTATGTTTTTATTTTTCCAATATCTGTAAGTAGTAATCCTAACCCAAATAGGGGGAGATTGTTGAAACACCCTATTACTGATTTGGGCAAGGATCACTATGTCTTTTAGGAAATCTATTTTGACCTCCTTGTATAGATCTAAAGGTCAATTAGAATTGAGTCTAAGGGTTAGTATTTAGGTTTGAATGCTGCCCTCAAGACCAGATATTTCAGTTCAGGAGACCAAGTCATTTCGTCGAGCTCACTTCGACGAATCGTCGAACTCCATTCGACGATCGCTGAGCTCACTTCGACGAATCGTCAAACTCCATTCGACGATCTCTGAGCTCAACTTCAACGAGTCGTCGAACTCCATTCGACGATCTTCGATCTCAGATCGACGTTCTTGTCTCCAGTTTGTTTCTATATCTCTGAGCTCAGTTCGACGATAGTGGAGCTCAGATCGACGATCTTTGTTTCAGTCTAAGTCCAGTCTCTGAGCTCAGTTCAACGATAGTAGAGCTCAGGTCGACGTTTTTCTGGAGAGATAGACGTTTTTCAAGATTCAAATTCATACAGTTATGGAATTATTCTCAGCATTTATTTCAAGGATCTTGTAGCCGTTTTCAATTAATCTGGAGCGAGTTTCAAGGGATTTTCAAAGGAATGTTTTTATTGGACTTTCCTCCAGAAGACAAATGCAGTTAAGGAAGTCATTTATGACAGGCTAACGACTATCTTAGATAGAGAAATACTCATTCAGATCTAAGGAATAAAAGAGATATTCATATTCTGCTGGAAAAGAGAATAACATAAAAGAATAACATCATCAACAACAACTCTTACAACAATCACAACAACAGAAAGAGAAAGAGTTGAAGATATTCTCAGTCTTAGAATTCATAGAAGAACACCATCACAAAAGGAGATCAACATACTGAAATTTTCAGATCCCTTTTGATTCCAGTGTTCAAAGGCCATCATCATTCAAGACTCCAGACACCACACATTTCAGTTATTGCTAAAATCATCTTTTATTGGAGATCAAATTTTCTGAAGGCCTATCACCATACTGTAAAGCTTCACTTCCTGAACAACTCAAGATCTCAGGGGAGCTTTGACAACATCCACTATCTTCTCTCTGATTGTTGACAGAGAAGATCATCTCATCTCTCTCTCTCTCTCTCTCTCTCTCTCTCTCTCTCTCTCTCTCTTTGCTGTAAAGGGTTTTTCAAACTCCCTTCAAAAGTTTGTGCTGGTTTCTGAGACCTTGTCAAAACTCAGTGGTGGCAAGACACCTGATCAAAAAATCTGGTTTTGTTTTTGAGCACCTTATCAAAAGCTCATTGGTGCCCAGGACACCTGATCAACTCATCTTGCAGTGGATTCATACCTAGGGTGGTAGAAGAGTGGATGTACCCAGGTTGATTGGGGAACCACTATAGCTCCTTGTGACATCTGGTTGCTTACTTTCTTTTGTTTTATGGCTGTGGTTTGTGATTGCTTTTTGTTTAGATAGTTGTTGTGTTTACTTTATTTCATTTGCTTCCTGTTCACTTAGGAATACAACAACTGTTGTAAAAAGTTTTTAGCAAGCATCATACTCTATTCACCCCCCTCTAGAGTATATCAGATCTAACTTTCACTTTCACACTCCCAGTTCCGGAGTGGAAGTTCGATGATATCGCGATGGACTTCATACATGGGCTTCCGCGATCGCGGACGTGAAACGATTCGATCTGGGTGATCGTCGACCGGCTGACGAAGGTAGCCAGATTTATTCCGATCAGGAAGGATGACTCGGTTAGTGTGCTGGTTCGGAAGTTCATGGAACAGTTCATATGTTATCATTGCATACCCAGGTCCATTGTATCGGATCGGGATGGACGGTTTACATCCAGGAATGGAGATCAGTGCAGAAGTACTTGGGCACTCGGCTGACATTCAGTACTTCCTTTCATGCACAGACTGATGGGCAGACGGAACGCACGAATCGGACTTTGGAAGATCTGCTGCAACTTTGCATATTGGATCGCGGTGAGCCTTGGGAGAAGCTATTGCCACTGATGGAGTTCTCTTATAACAACAACTACCAATCTAGCATAAGGATGGCTCCTTATGAAGCCCTGTACGGACGGAGGTGTAGGACTCCGCTGTCATGGATACAGGACGAGGATCCGAAGGCTTTGGGTTTGAAGTTTGTTGAGGATACTAAGCCTTAGGTGAGGATGATACGGGATAGGATGCTAGAGGCACAGAGCCAACAAGCTAAGTATTACGATGCTCGACATCGTCAGGTGGAGTTCTAGGGAGGGGGCCAGGTGTTCTTGAAGATCCGACTGATGCATGGGGTTTCACGGATACGCGGTTGGAAGAAAAAAGTCAACCCAAGATATAGGGGGCCTTATAGGATCCGGGAGCGGATCGGTCCCTTGGTATACAGGCTATAGCTGCGACCGAAGATGACAAGCCTGCATGACGTGTTCCATGTATCCTCTGTTCGGAGGGGTCTACTATGCCCGGAGCAGCAGATTACGGCGACAGATGGCCCGCTAGCTGATCGGTCTGTTCACCTGGAACCAGTCCGGATTGACGACAGGGGATACGACTCTTGTGCCGCAAGAAGGTACCATTGGTCAAGGTTCTGTCGAGGAATCATGGGCGAGAGGAGCACACATGGGAGCCTCAGCACTTGATGCGACAGAGGTACCGGGGGCTTTTCGGTCAGGTATTACTCACAACCTCTTGGGATGTTACAATTTACTTTCCATATTTGAAACCTCGTGGGCCTAACTAGAATTTCGAGGACGAAATTTTTTTGTTTATATATTGGAATTTGTAACATCCCTCAAACAACTAGACCCCTAGGAGTAGTTTTGTCATGACTAGGTCATGACAAAACCGTAGGAAGCCCAAGAAGACTAAGTGAACCTAGGAATGTAGGTAAGACCACTATGGTCTGCAAATAGTAAATTTCTGAACACTAGTTTAAGATGACCATGGGGCTTCACCAAGACTTCAAGACCCCACCATGGTCTCCTCAACCCATTGTAAGTTCCATTAGAGCCCTAAGGGTCCATTGGAGTCGACCCAGGGTGGCCAAGCTGACTTAGAACCACTCTAGGCCTAAATTGGGCAAGGTGACCTAACTAAGGGCAGTGTGCCCTAGTAAAGCCCAAATAACCCTACCAGGGCCTTCCTAGACCTAAAGTGGGGTCAATGGGTCACTAAGGACCCATGACGGGCAGTCAAAGTGGTTAAGTTGACCAAAGTCGACTCTAACCCTAAATGGGTCAACCTGACCTACATAGGGTCAACTGACCTTCCCTTAGCCAAGTGGATCCCACTCATGTCCTCCTAACCCTAGAGTGAGGTCAATGGGTCACCTAGGACTCATTGGGGTCAATCCAAGAGGCTAAGTTCACCCAAGTCAACCCTTACCCTAAATGAGCCAAACTGACCTACACAGGGCCAATTGAAGTTCCCTTAGCCAAGTGGACCCCACACATACCTTCCTAACCCTAGTGATATGCCAATGGGCCACCAAGGACCCATTAGGGGTTAAAAAAAAGGCTAAGTTGACCCAAGTCAACTCTAGCCCTAAAGTGGTCAAAGTACCCTGATTAAGGGTCAAGTGACCTCCAAGGGCCAATTCAACCCCACTTGGACCTTAGGGGAGGAAAATGGGTCACCAAGGACCCATTAGGGGCAATCTCAAAGACCAAATTGACCAAGGACAACCCTAGTCAAGGTTTAGGTCAAGCTAGCCCAAATGGGCTAACTCAAGCTCAAGCCTAACTCACTTGGGCTAACCTTGTACTAGTGGATGAAATGAACATGTGGGCTGCCATTGGGTTAGGTAGAAATCAAATTTCAGGCTTGGTGAGTAGGAGAGAGAAAAAGCTTCAAAGGAAAGAGGGAGAAAGAGAAGAGAGTAATGGGGGAAGACTTTGGGGCTCATCCTTTCCCTTCCCCAACCCCCATTCAATTCACTAGGACAATGAGTGTAATCCCATTTCAACCAGCTAGAATTTGACTGGTTTGAGCCAAGCTTCATCCCCCACCCACCATGGCCGAAATTTTTGACTAAAGGGGCAATTAATGGCAACGCAGCCTACACCTACCTAACACCCCAACTCTCCTTCTTAAAAGCTTCACTGGACTACAGGGATTCAATTCCGCACATTACTTAAAGGAGCCAAGTGAGTTCACTGTGCTGTTGTAGAAATCCGGCCACCACCACCACCACCATGACAATCCGGCGATCGGCAAGGCTACATCCACCCACACAGTTCCTCCTCCACTCCTTCTTCCATGGGTAGTTCATAGCAATCTTTAGGGCCAAGGTTCGGGCTCAATTGATCCCGATCGAGAGAGCTCCTCTCCATGATTTTCTGCAAAAATGTGCTTGTCAGGATCACTAGAAAAAGGCTCTCCAGTGGCTGTGTCGCCGCCTGGCGATAGCCACCACCTCAACGGAGGTGGTGGTGGCGGTGGCCGGTCGCGGAGGTGGCTGGATGGCCGACAGCAGCGGCTGGAACCAGCTCCAGGCAGGTTGAATCGGGACCGTCGGCTGGAGGTGGAAGACAACTGGATGTCGTCCATGCTGCGCCAAGATTCGTGCTGATTCGATATTAAATTATACGTTTATAATATACATTTTAATGATTTCTGTCACACTTAATATAATTAATGTTTTTAATTTTTAAAAATACTTATAGGTTATTCCACAGAATGTGGTCAACATAAAAATTGTAGCCTAGAGAGTCTAGTGTACTGCAAAATTGTTTGAAGCAATTGGGTTGCTTGGTTTGACCAGGGCACTCATTTTGATGGGGTCTATACCTAGGGCTAGGCAGAAATTAAAATTGATGTCCACCCTTCATCTCTGGTCCAAATGACTTGAAATTTGGACAGGGAGTCACACTAGACCATATCTAGTCCTGCCCAAAAATTAGAATTTTTGGGGACAATATTTCCATAGTTTTTGGAATTATTTAATTTCCTTAGGGTAAATTAATTTAGGGGCCAAATGACCTCCAAACTCAGCCAACGTTTGGTGAGTGGTGCATGGGGTCATTATAAAGCTCTGGTTAAAATTTCATCTCATTTGGAGGTGGTTAAATTGAAATCATGCAAACCCTAACCTTGACTTAAAAAGGGTATTTTGGTCAAAATGTGCACTTTGGTTTTTGAGTGGCCAAATCAACTCAACAGAGTTTGAAATTGGGGCCACTGGCTTGGCATGGCTTTCATCACCTCCCCATGGAAGATGGGGTAGATTGGAATAGATTTGCCCTAAGATCTAAGACCAAACCCTAAGGAAGGGCTTTTATGCCTTGTGAAGGGCATGAGGCCAAAAGACCTTGAATGAACTTCAAATTTGGTGAGGAGGGTGCTAGGGTAGCTAAAACCCTCTGGTGAAAATATTAGGGGATTTGGGAAAGGGTAGGCCCCTCAAAACCTAACCCTAGTTTAGGGCACAAACATTATAGTGCTATAATAGGTTAGTAAAACTCCTTGAACAATAATGAAATTTGGGTAGTGTGGTCATAAGGATAGATTGAACCTCTGGTAATTTAATTGGGAATTTTGGATCAATATTCTTAGCACCTCCTTTGTAACTTATGGTTTTGCCATAATTAATCATTTGGTCATTATGATCCCACTGCCCATTTGAAGGTCATGAAAATTTGGCTGAGTGAGTTTTAGACCTCAATGCCTATGTATGAATTTTATTAAAATTTTTGAATACATATTTGCAGTACCAACTTCACAAGCTCAATAACTTGGAAATTTTTGCAATAAATGTTTTAGAGCTCAATACTTGCTAATAAATTATGAAACATGACTTAGAGTATTTATATGTCCTTACAATCATGCTTGAATTTTCTCAAAAGTTTTGTAAATAGTTTTCCTGCACTTGCCTCTTAAAATTGATGAAAATAGTTTATATTCAAAAATTGATTTAGAGACTTAACCTTGATGGAAAATGGGGAGACTCTGGATTGTGTGTTTAGCAACCATCTTGAGTTTATCATAAATTTGGTAGAGCATTTACTCTTCTGAAATTGGTACTTCATGTTCAAACTTGGGATTTTTGGATAACTAGAATAATTAAATAAAATATCAGATAAATAGGGAAAATTATGAAATTCTGGTGTTAGGCTAAAAAGGTCATGAAAGCCCTCTAATAATTATTATAGGGGTACTGGATGAATATTTGAGTACCTCCCATGTTACACATCATATAGCTTAAGTGGTCTGCATTTAGTAAAACTGCAGAAATTAAGTTGGAGTATGATTTTTGGCACATGAGTTGGGGTTAGTTGTTTGCTGGGTTGGACGAATAAAAATGAGTTCATCGTTGGAAGTTGGTATGAGTAGAGTGTGGAATTGACAAGTGTTAACTGTACTCGGGGTCGACGAAACATCGTCTTCCCCATAGGAGAGGAAGTGTCAAATACACTAGAGTTATATCCAGTATAATATTTAAGGGGTGGGAGATGAGTAGCAAACAATAAAAGTAAGTGCCTTTCGAAAGGGAGCTTTGGGCGAAATCCCATCGTAGCTTCTAGTGCCCTCGAGAGCCCTCCACGGGGAATACCTTGGGCAGTCCTGTGCTAAACCTAAACTGGAAGATAGGTTATCGTAGCTCCTAGGCAAAAATTGGAATGCAAGAGTAACTAGTAAATCTAGGGTATCACCTTCACACACCTCGATGTCTCGGGAAGATAGGTTGGGTCACTCGGGCAGTAGGCCTAGTGGTTTTGGTCATGGGCAGGTTAGCCCGGCGAGCTTTGGCTCGGTAAGTATTTGTGATGGGTAGGTTGTCCCGGCGAGCTTTGGATCGGTTGTTGTTTATGACGGACGGGATGGTTCGGGGAGCTTTGGATCGATAGCCGATACATAAGGCCATATGTGCATAAGGTCTAAGTTGGTGGGTCTTCGGTATTGGAGGGTCGATGCACCGATGCCAACACGTTGACTCGGTGAGTGTGGTTTAGCACTTAGCCAAATAAAGTCTGGTGCGCCAGTCGGCAAGAGTACGCAGGAGCTCCGCTTTGTGCACCAGAATTGAGGCGTACGATAGGTCTGACTGGTAGTGCAATTATCTGTTGAGAGGTAGGCAAGGCCTAACCCACCGCTTCTGTTTGCCACTACGGAGGTATCCTGGGAGGTTCAGCTTCAGAAAGGGGGAACTAAAGGTCTGTGTACACAGAGTCGAGTGGGTGAGTTGCACTTGCATGTTCGCATCATGGCATAATTGTATTTCATAGCATAATCATTGCATATAACCTGACACCTATTGTATAAGTGGTATGGGACGCTTTATACAATAGGCCCTACAAAATGACCCCTTGGTTTATAAGTTCGTGCGAGTGTGCTTATAAGTTACGGTTTTTATTCAGTATTATATATATATGCTAGCTATAAAACCGACACCCTATCGTATAAATTGGTATGAGACTCTTTATACGATAGGAGCCCTGTAAAAGATCCCTTGGCTTATGTATTTTCATATAAGTTAAGGTCACTTTCTTGTTTAGTTTTTTCATACCTTATTGACTGCCATATATACTATTGAACTGCTAGATTAGTTTCGCCGCCACCTGCATATATTTGTTATTCTCCACCTTCATGTCCTCTCCTTTCCTTCTCCCCGCTCGGTGCCTAGGAGCCATGGGGTAAGGGGTGGGGGATGATAGGACTTAATCTTTTAGACTAACGGTTTTTGAACCACATCATTTTAGGGGACCGTGTAGCCCACCATGGAGGAGCAGCCCCGGAGGTCGGCATGCTTGGATATAGGGCAGTCTAGTACCGGAGTTCAGATGGCAGGGACTGTGAGTCCTATTCGCTACTAGTTATTTTAGTTTTGCTTCCGCGATGAGAGATTTGTAGTGAGTCATTGATGTACTGGGCATGAGCCCAAGATTTTAGTATTTCATTATATCTGTGGACACTCCCATCATGGAGTTTATTTACTATTTATGTGACTACTGTGGACTTGCATTTATTATTTTGCTACAGTTGTGATCGAATTGGCCGGCAGGATCGGCATTTTGTAGTGATGATCTTCCCGGGTGCGAAGGTGTCATCGCAAGTCGGAGGTTCTGGGCCTAAGACCCCGGTGTTATTAAAGAAAAAAAGGGGGTCTTACAACCACAATCTCAAAAGGTCAAGCAGGAGAATATCAGGCAAAGATACAACAGGTTTGACTGTTGGTGTTGTGGTAAAATTGGTCACTTTGTAATTAATTGCTGGTTTAATTCCAAAAAATTTGCAACTCCTCAAGTTAACAATGTGAGAAAGACCACTCACAATGCTAATACTCATAGGGGGAGTGTTCTAACTAGAGACCAAAGACCCAAACATGTTTGGGTTCCTAAGGCAAATTGATTTGTGATTACAGGTATGTCCAAAGGCCACAAAAACTCCTATCTAGTATTTGGACAATGGATGCTCTCGACATATGACTGGGACAAGAAGCCTTCTTCAAAATTATTAGCCAGTCCTGAACGGGCCAAAGGTCATCTTTGGAGGTTCAAAGCGAGGAATTACGAAAGGTTATGGTATGATTACTAATGGTAGTGTGTCCTTCTCAGATGTGGCTTATGTAGAAGGATTGGAACATAATCTTATAAGCATAAGCCAGCTCCGCGATAAAGGATACATAGTTGAATTTCATACAGATAAGTGCTTGATAAAATCGGTTAACAATATGGAAATGATTCTATCAGGCACTCGTAGTAGGAATATATTTTGTTTGAATTTCATTTGCGTAGACTCTTCTACACCAGTGTGTCTTTTGGCTAAAGATAGTGTCTCTCTTGGTGACCAATGGCACAAGAGACTAACACATATTAATTTCAAAACTATTAATAAATTAGTTTCACTTAATTTAGTACATGATGCCCAAAATATCAAGTGCGCTAAAGATAGACCTTGTCATGCATGTGTAAAAGGCAAGCAAATAAAGGCTACCTTTAAAAGAAATATTGGCAAAGATTCTAATAGATGTTTACATCTACTTCATATGGACTTGTTCGATCCACTTCAAGTTAGAAGTTTTTGAGGTAAGGATTATACATTATTTACTGTTGATGATTACTCGCGCTTTGCGTGAGTGTTCTTTCTAAAACACAAGTCAGATATCTTTGACATCTTTACTAATTTTGTCAGGCAAGTCCAGAATGAATACAACTGCTCCGTATTCAAAATCAAAAGTGACAACGGAACAGAGTTCAAGTCTGGGGCCATGACAGAATTTTATGAAAGCTTAGGTATCTTTCATGAGTTTTCCTCTCCTCGTACTCCTCTGTTGGATCCCTAGTTTGGATTTTGGCTAGGTTCAGTAATTAGGATATCTGACCCACAATGTATAGCCAGGGTCATGTGTTTTGAGTCCTAGAGTTTAGGCTAAGTCATTAGGTTCAACCTTACATGGACCAGCCAGCAGAAGACCTCTGATTGACTTAAGACATAGAAGAAATCAAGTTCAGAATTTAAGTTCGACATTCATTGAAATCAGCTCGATGATAGTCGTGCTCTACTCGACGAACTCAGTGTAAATTCTCTGAGTTGAGCTCGATGATATTCGAGCTCAGGTCGACGAAGTTTAGAGTTCAGCCTTAAACACATACTTTCCAAATTTATTTAGTTGAACTCAGCTCGACGAAGATAGATTATCAGCTCGATGAACTTGGAGCGTAGATTAGGCAAGTTATCTCCAGAATACAGTTCGCTGAGCTCAGGTCGACAAACAGGTTTTCTCAAGTCGATGAACATGATTTCTCAACTCGACGAACGTGGATCTATGGTCGATGAATAGGATTTCTCAGCACGACGAACGTGGATCTCTGGTCGACGAAATCGGTTCAGAGGTCGACGAATTCTGTCCAAGCCTAACTTAGAGTTTTTCCCTCCTTTCTGTCCTTACTTTCTATATTATTTAGCAGTGATTTCTCTGAGTAATTAATACACATATTCTATTGAATATAGCCGTTATTGACAGCATTTATTATGGTCTTCATCAGGGATTAATTACTGTCTTAATTAAATGGGATAGTTGGGAAACTCATTAAAGCAAATATTTTCCAGCCGATTTTCATTCTCTACGCAATCAGCAATCAATGCTAGGAATTTAAAATTCAAAGGATAATTTCGACAGAAAATATATATATATATAAGAGATTTTCGCTTTCAGATGATAAGAGAACATAGAAGGAGATCAAAATACAGAACCAGAGAATATACAAAAAGACTTTCAGAAATTCTCTGTGGAAGAAAACAACTTTTTTCTCCTTGATCATAATAAAGAAGAAGAAGAAAACCAATCACAATCAAGAGTCTTCTTGAACTTCAACTCCAGGAGATTTCAAGGACAACAAATTCAGATCAGTCAGAAGTTCCTAGAATACTTTAAGTCAAGGCTGAAGACCTACACCCTGAGTAAGGCTCCAAGTGATTTCTGAAGGAGCTCTTGACAACAGCAAATCCACTAGTTTCTCTGTTGATTAGAGAAAGAGAAGACACCATCAAATCTCTCTCCCCCCTCCTGTATAAAGGGTTTATTAACTCCCTTCAAAAGTTTATGTTTGGTTTTTGGGCAGCTGATCAAAATCTCAAAGGGTTGTGAGATCTCCCTGGAAATAGATCTTGTGGTGGCAGTCACCTGATCAAAAACCTGCTAGTGCATTCCTAACAGGGTGGTAGAAGAGTGGATGTACCCAGGTTGGGAAACCACTATAAAATTTCTTGTGTTGTCTGGTTGCCCTTTTTCCTGTTGCTGTTGCTGTAGCTGTGATAGGCTAACTGTGCTGCGATATATTGTTGTGTTGTGTTAGAGTAGATTAACTTAGACTATTTTTCCTTTCTGTTATTATTTGTATCACATACTTTTTACTCTGATAAAAATCTAAAACAGCCAAAAAGTTTTTTTACTCTATTCACCCCCCACCCCACACTCTCGAGAGTAAATCAGATCCAGCCCCTATCTGTCAATTGGTATCAGAGCAGGTTCCTTTCGTTGTACAAGTTAACACTTAAACCAAAAGATCCTTATTAGATCTGATCTTCTTTTTCATAGTTTTTCTGAATATTTCCACAGTATG
Organism: Platanthera guangdongensis; assembly: GCA_039583875.1. Taxonomy (NCBI): domain Eukaryota; kingdom Viridiplantae; phylum Streptophyta; class Magnoliopsida; order Asparagales; family Orchidaceae; genus Platanthera; species Platanthera guangdongensis. Next base: position 83,822,684 of record CM077167.1, on the reverse strand, counting down.
GCACAGAATAAGAATTATGCAAGCACCAGACCTCCAGTTTGCAACTTAACTAAGTTTGCCATCTAGAAGGTAAGAATCAGACTTTATATGAATTCAATTGATGAGGACATATATAATTCTATTTTGACAGGTCCTCCTCAACCTACAGCTGCTGCATCTACCTCTAATTCAAGCACTCATGCTGATCCACCACCTGAGTGGACAGATGCTCAGAAAAAGGCAAAGATAGCTGATGCAAAGGCCATGAATATACTGGCCCAAACTATGTCAGATGACATCTTTCAAAAAGTGGCTGAATGCACATCTGCCAAAGCAATCTGGGACTCTCTCAACCAGATTGTTGTTGGATCAGCAGATGAGAGAAAGGACAGGAGATCAACTCACATCTCCCCATATGAGAATTTCAAGAAAGATGAATCAGAGTCTGTTAGAGATATGTATAACAGATTAAGCTCAATTATCAATGATTTAAAGACCCTGGATAAGGATATCACTCTCACTGAAGTTGTACAACTCCATATTCGCTGAGTCGGACCCGGAGACACCAACGGTCAGGATTATGCTAGCTAGAGGAGTTCCCGCCCTGAAGAAATTCCCGCCCATGAGTGGGCGGGAACGCTTGCTCTCGCGCCAAGCTCGTACCTTGGAGGAGCTCTCGCCTATAAGAAGGCGAGACCGCTTGGGTCGGGCTCTGGACAGGAAGGCTCTCGGCTCAGAGTTCTCGCCGAGTGGGGCCCAGGGTCCGGGGTAAAATGACCTAATTACCCTCAGGTAAAATTAATCCTATACCCTCAGGATAAACCGCGGGATTGGGCTATCGACAAGCCAACTAAGGGTATTTCAGTAATCTCAAGTCAACAAAAGGCTATAAATAGACTCATAAGGGCTCCATAGAAAGCAAGCTTTCATTATCTTCCAATCTCCAGTGCTTTTTGAGGAGCTCCTAGCCCAGCTTTTGGCTTTGGAGGGGAAGCTCTCAGAGATCTTCCGGGTGTGAGGTGGGACCTCCCTATTAAGGCTTTGGGTCAGTCTTAGGTCCTTTGAATCTAGTCGAGGGTCGAGGCTTAAGAGAAGTAGGTATTGGCTGCACCCCTATTTTGAACTCCCATTAAGGTCATTTTTGGCTTCAACGGTTCTGGTGCAGTGAGCGTGGAAAGCAGCTGATACAAGAAATCCTTGAGTTTTGTCCCTTGGCTGGAGGTGAAGGTGAGGGGTCTGGTTCTAGAGGCTCCCCCACTCAGGGAGTGGAGGCGACGAGGAAGATACTGGATGAATTCAGGCGAGAAGTCCTGCAGGACATCAGCTTGGCCTTCTCGGCCTGAAGCAAGTGGGCCACACCTCAGGTTCTGATAGAGGAGGTCCCGCTCTTGGTCGAGAACGCCACTGGATAGCACCCGGGGTAGGACGTCCCAGCGGTGGTTGGCGAGAGGGACGTGGCCACGCGGGAGCTCTTCCCAGGCTAGCGCCCGGGCAAGGAGGCTCTGAGAGATTTGGGCGAGAGGGAGGCGGCAGTGCGAGAACTCTTCCCTGGGCACGGTCTCGCAGATCGGGTCAACTAGCCTAGGCCGCGGTACGTGCCCTCTCGCCAGGAAGGAGGCGAGAGCCCTTTCAGCGAGCTCATCATCTCAGCATCAGTACCGGAGGAGTTCGGGGAGCCCGACATGTCCTACTACTCGGGGAAGGATGACCCTGTACAGCACGTGCAGTGGTTTGAAGATGTCGTTCCAATAAGACAGATGGCAGATTCCTTCAAGTGTCGGCTACTTGTCATCACGTTGAAGGAGAAGGATCGGGACTGGTTCCACCAGTTTCCAGCAAGGTCGATCTACTGTTTTGAAGATCTGCGAAGAAGTTTCTTGTTGAGGTTCTCAGCATCAAAGAAGCGGAAGAAGGAGGCAGAGTACCTGTTTGCGGTGAGGCAGAAGCCGGATGAGACACTGGGTCAATATGTTGACCGGTTTCAGGAAGAGATCTTCCTGGTCCAGGAGGTCCCAGGGTACGCGGTGATGCTCTCCTTCACCCTGGGGCTGAGGCCGGGATTCTTCAGCAATGAGTTGAAGAGAGTGCCCCCCCCCCTCTCCTTTGGGGATCTAATGGAGAGGGCGGCAAAAGAGATAGATTTTGAGAGGGAAAATCCAGCATTCGCCAGGAAGTTGGCCAGGCTGGCCGAAGATGATGTGAAGCAGCCTGCAGTAGGAAGGCAGAAGGAGCCGAGAGAGCAGAGGGTGCAAAGAGAAGAAAGAAGGATGGAAGAGCCCCGAAGACATGGGCAGCAGCAGGGATGGCGGGCCTGGGAGCCAAACAAACTGTTGGGTTGGAGGCCCTAGGAGAGTCGCCCCCAGGGCCAAGGAGGAGGCTACCAAGGAAGAGATAACTTACGGGAACCCAAGAGGTTAGACCAACCAGCGTGGAGGTAGGAGCCAAGGGGTCGTGTCCCGCCACATCAAGAGTCCATGGAGGTGGGCAGAGGAAGAGGAGCAAGGAGAGGAGTTCGAGGGGCAGGGAGAAGACGAGGAGGAGAAGGAAGAAGGGGTAGGGCGGAGTTTCTCTTTTGTGACTTCTACCAGGAGGAGGGTCACGCGACGGCCACATGCCCTGAGTTCTTAGAGATGAGGGAAGCAAGAGGAGCAGGGAGGCAGGATCCGCCGGTTAGGATTGTGGAGGTACCTCAGGGAGAGATGGAGGATAGATGTGAAGATCGGGTAGACGTGGAAACCCGGGGAGGAATCGGGGTGATCCACGGAGGAGTGGGGATCGAGGCAACCCGCAACTAGAGACTTCAAACCATGTACTGAAGGGGGGTCGCCTCTACCTCCCAGGCTCCCCCACTGGAAGAAAAGATCACCTTCTCGTCAGAGGACATGCCTGACTACGAAGATCCGTTCTGTGATGCCCTGGTGATCCAGACGGCGGTGGAGAATTTCACGGTCTTGAGGATACTGGTGGACAACAGGAGCTCAGTAAATGTTATCTTCAAGAAGGCCTTCGATGAGAGGACGGTTGAGGGGAAAAGGATCTTGGCTTCGGATGGATCGTTGTTTTGATTCTCTGGAGAGAGGAAGGAAGTAGAAGGAGGAGTAGGACTGCATGTGAAGTTGGGAGGCGTGTCACGGAACTGTAGGTTCGTGATAGTGGACGCTCCGAGCAGTTACAACGCCATCTTCGGGTGTCTCCTCATCAGCGCCTTTCGCTGCGTCCCCTCCTCTTTCCACCAATGTCTTAGGTTCAATAACGGAGGGGTGCAGGTTAGGGTCAGGGGGGATCCAAAGGTGGCGAGGCAATGTTATGTGACAGCTGTCAACACCGTGTCCTGGATGGCCGAGGAAGAAAAGCTAGAGAGGGAGATGGCAGAGCGAGAGGACGACGTCGAGAAAGAGGTGATGAGCCTAGAGGAGGTGAGGAAGGAGATTGCGGAGGAGCAGGAGAAAGCTGAGAGAGAGGCCCAGAGGGGCATGGAGGCTGAACAGTAACAGGAGAGCCCGGAGGGGGTGATGTAGGTAGAAGAGCAAGTAGCAGGAGAGGTAGAGAGAGCCCCAAACGGGCGTGGAGGATGAGCAGTAGCAGGAGAGCGCGAAGGGGGCGATGGAGGTAGAAGAGCAAGTAGCAGGAGGAGTGGAGAGAGAAGCCCAGAGGGGCATGGAAGTCGAGCAGCAGCAGGAGGGGCCGGAGGAGGCGATGGAGATTGAGGAGGAGGTAGGAAGGGAGGAGTTGGAGCAGGAGGAAGAAGCAAGGGTCGACTGGGAGCAGTCGCGGCTGGAGCCGGCTGAGGAAGTAGTGGAGATGGAGGTCTTCACCAGCGCAGGGCAGGTGCAGATGTTGCGGGTCAGCGGGGGCTTGAGTCCCGAGGACCAGGAGCGAGTGCGGTCCTGCATTCAAATCAACATTGACATCTTTTCTTGGAGCGCGACAGACATGTCGGGCATCGACGCGGACGTGGCATGCCATCGCCTGAACCTGGACCCCCGCACTCGTCCCATACTCCAAAATATGAGGGCCATCGCCACCATGCTGGAGTAACGCATCCGCGAAGAGGTCAGGAAGCTCCTGGAGGCCGGCTTCATCTCAGAGATCCAGTATCCAGGCTGGATCTCCAATGTGGTAATGGTTAAAAAAGGGGTGGGAAATGATGAATGTGTATCGATTTCTCTTTTTTAAATAAATCATGCCCTAAGGATTGCTACCCCCTGCCTCGGATCGACGCGTTGGTTGATTCGGCCGTCATTTTTTCTATTACTAGCTTTTTGGATGCTTTTTCAGGTTATCACCAGATCCGAATGCACCCTCCCGATATCAAGGATGTTTCCTTCATCACGAGGGAGGGATGCTTCAGTTATAAAATGATGCCCTTTGGGTTGAAGAACGCAGGGGCTACATACCAACGCATGATGGATCAGATCTTCCGAGATCAAAGGGGGAGAAACTTGGAGGTCTATGTCGACGACCTGATGATCAAGATCAAGTGCGTGGATTCGCACCTGAAAGATCTAGAAGAGAAGTTCACCACCCTGCGAAGATTCAAGATAAGGCTGAACCCCTTGAAGTGTGTCTTCGGGGCAAGCCGCGGGAAGTTCCTTAGGCATCTCTTGACTCCAACAGGGGTGGAACCCAACCTAGACAAGGTAAAGGCCATCCTGGATTTGGAATGACCTCGCGATGACAAGGAGGTCCAACGCTTGATAGGCAAACTAGCGGGGCTGAGTAGGTTCCTCTCCAGGTAAGGAGACAAGTTCTCTACATTCTTTAAGATGCTGCGAGGGAACCAAAGGTTTGAGTGGACCGCCGAGTTCGAAGAAGCCTTCCAAGGGCTGAAGAGACAGCTCTCTCAGGCTCCTCTACTTCAGAGCCCAAAATAAGGCGAGGACTTGACCTTGTACCTTGGAGTAGGAGCTGAGGCGGTGAGCTCCGTCCTAGTAAGGGAAGAAGGAAAGAAGCAACTGTCAATCTACTACGTCAGCCGTATCTTGAAGAAGGCAGAGCTCCGCTACCCCATCCTCGAAAAGTTGGCTTATGCTGGTCGTCTCTGCACGGAAACTCCGGCTGTATTTTCAAGCACACTCGATTAGGGTGGTAACCGACCATCCTCTTTGCAAGATCTTTGAAGGAGTAGAGCATTCGGGAAGACTTGCCAAGTGGTCCATTGAACTAAGCGAGTTCAACATCTCTTTTGTTCCGAGACTCTCCATTAAGGCGCAAGCGGTGGCGGACTTTCTGGCGGACTATGTTGTCTAAGTCGAGGAGGGAGAGCAGCGGCCACAAGAATCGTGGAAGATGATGGTTGATGGGGCCTCAGGAAAACATTCCCTCAGGGGAAGAGTGGTGCTGATAAGCCCCGAGGGAGTCGCGATAGAGCAGGCGGTGGCTTACCACTTTCCGGTGACCAACATCCAAGCAGAGTATGAGGTCGTGATCGCCGGCCTTTGCTTGGTAAAGGAGCTTGAGATCAAGGATGTGGAATCCTTCACCGACTCAATGGTAGTAGCGTCGCAAATCGGAGGATAGTTTGAAGCTCGGGAACCTACCCTCATAAAATACCTATCCAAAGGGCGATCGTCGGTGGGTTCCGGTCATTCTCAATCCAGCATGTCCCCAGGGAGGAGAGCGCGACCGTCGATCGATTGACAAAATTTGGGCCTCAGGGAGGAGGGACCCTGATTGAACTCTTTCGGCCAACCATTGAGGAAGGGGAGTTGATGGAGGTAGGTCGGCGATCCTTGTGGGTGTACCCGTTGGTAACCATCCTGACCACAGGCAGGTTGACAGAGGAGGTTAATAATGCAAAGAGCTTCAGGAGCAAGGCAGCTCATTACATGATGATAGAATGGGGGTTACATCATAAGATGTTGTCAGGACTCCTGGCAAGGTGTGTAACCGAACAAGAGATCCCAAGGATCTTGGGAGAGGTGTACTCGGGCGAGTGCGGTAGTCATTCGGGAGGTAGGATGTTAGAGGCAAGGTTGGTCAGGCAGGGGTACTTCTGGCCCACCCTAAGGAAGGATACCGCGGAGTTTACAAGGAGGTGTCAAAAGTGCCAGCTCTGCGCCCCCTCCAGCTCTTGGCAGCTCAAAGGCTCCGAAGCATCACGGCACCGTGGCCATTCTCTATCTGGGGGATGGATTTAGTTGGGCATTTTCCTCCGGCTAGTGGGCAGAGAAGATTCCTCTTGGTCATGGTCGATTACTTCTCAAAGTGGCTGGAGGTTAAGGTCGTGGCCAAGGTCACCTCACAAGTCATAAGGAACTTCATCTGGTGGGAGATCATATGATGACACGGGCTGCCTCAAGCGATAGTGACAGATAACGGTCCCCAGTTTTCCAGTGAAGAGTTCATCAGCTTCTGCGCCGAACTGGGGATAGACCTCAGATTTTCCTGTCCACCACCCCCGGAGCAACGGCCAGGTGGAAGTGGCAAACAAGATTATTGTCAACCTGCTCAAGAAGAAAGTGGAAAACTTAAAGGGAAATTGGGTGGAGCAGCTTCCCTCAGTCCTGTGGGCCTTGCGAACGACCCCGAACATGGTCACTGGAGAGACCCCCTTCAAGCTTTCTCACGGGTGTGAGGCGGTCCTACCCGTGGAGTTCGAGGTTCGGTCCCCGCGGGTCACAGCCGCAAGAGAAGGCGACAAGACATGGATGTTGGAGAATGAGGAGGGTTTACTCCTCTCACTATACATGGTGGAAGAGCAGCAGGACGTGGCAACCATGAAGGAAGAAGAGATCAAGCAGCGGATGGCCAAGTATTTCGATAAGCATGTCAGGGTCAAGCAATTTGCCGAAGGAGATCTGGCGCTGAGAAAGTTTAACGCGGCAGGAAGGTCGGCTCCCGTGGGCAAGCTCAATCCGAACTGGGAAGGACCTTACATAGTGAAGGAAGTCCTTGGAACAGGAGGTTACTACCTCCAGGACGTAGAGGGGAGGGCATTAAGCCACACCTGGAGCGGCGATGACCTAAAACACTTCTACCCGTGAGATTGGGAAGATGTAATTATGTATTCAAAATCAAGCTTGTTATACTACATCAATTGACTTGTTTTTCTCTTGCCTATTGCGAAAGTTTTATGATAGGATGTACTTATGTGTTTTGTAACACCCCGAGATCGGCTCGGCCCCAGGTATACCCGCTGCGCAGGATCTTATCTAGCAGGCAAGTCCGAAGGCTCGCCTATGGGGGATAGGTTTGGTTTGAGGAAACTTCATCGGCACCCCGAGCTCGGCTCGGCCCCAGGTAGACCCGCTACGCAGGCTCTCATCTAACTGGCAGGTCTGAAGGCTCGCCTGTGAGTGATAGGTTTGGTTTGAGGAAACTTCATCGACACCCCGAGCTCAGCTCGGCCCCAGGTAGACCCGCTGTGCAGGAGCTCATCTAGCTGGCAGGTCCGAAGGCTCTCCTGTGGGGGATAGGTTTGGTTTGAGGAAACTTCATCGGCACCCCGAGCTCGGCTCGGCCCCAGGTAGACCCGCTGCGCAGGCTCTCATCTAGCTGGTAGGTCTGAAGGCTCACTTGTGGGGGATAGGTTTGGTTTTAGGAAACGTCATCGGCACCCCGAGCTCGGCTCGGCCCCAGGTAGACCCGCTGTGCAGGCTTTCATGTAGCTGGCAGGTCGGAAGGCTTGCCTGTGGGGGATAGGTTTGGTTTGAGGAAACTTCATCGGCACCCCGAGCTCGTCTCGTCCACAGGTAGACCCGCTACGCATGCTCTCATCTATCTGACAGGTCCGAAGGCTCGCGTGTGGGGGATAGGTTTGGTTTGAAGAAACTTCATCGGCACCCTAAGCTCGGCTTGGCCCTAGGTAGACCCGCTGCGCAGGCTCTCATCTAGCTGGCAGGTCTGAAGGCTCGCCTGTGGGGGATAGGTTTGGTTTGAGGAAACTTCATCGGCACCCCGAGCTCGGCTCGGCCCCAAGTAGACCCGCTGCACAGGATCTCATCTAGCTGGCAGGTCCAAAGGCTTACCTGTGGGGGATAGGTTTGGTTTGAGGAAACTTCATCGGCATCCCGAGCTCGCCTTGGCCCCAGGTAGACCCGTTGCGCAGTCTCTCATCTAGCTGGCAGGTCCAAAGGCTCGCCTGTGGGGGATAGGTTTAGTTTGAGGAAATTTCATCGGCACCCCGAGCTCTGCTCGGCCCCAGGTAGACCCTCTGCCCAGGCTCTCATCAAGCTGGCAGTTCCGAAGGCTCGCTTGTGGGGGATAGGTTTGGTTTGAGGAAACTTCATCGGCACCAGGAGCTCGGCTCGGCCCCAGGTAGACCCGCTGCGCAGGCTCTTATCTAGATGATAGGTCCGATGGCTCGCCTATGGGGGATAGATTTGGTTTGAGGAAACTTCATCGGCACCCCGAGCTCGGCTCGGCCCTAGGTAGACCCGCTGCGAAGGCTCTCATCTAGCTGGCAGGTCTGAAGTCTCTCCTGTGGGGGATAGGTTTGGTTTGAGGAAACTTCATTGGCACCCCGAGCTCGGCTCGACCCCAGGTAGACCCGTTATTTTGTGTACAACCCCATATTCGCTGAGTCAGACCTTGAGACACCAACGGTCAGGATTAGGCTAGACAAAGGAGTTCCCGCCCTGAAGAAGTTCCCGCCCATGAGTGGGTGGGAACGCTTGCGCTCGCGCCAAGCTCCTGCCTTGGAGGAGCTCTCGCCTATAAGAAGGCGAGACCGCTTGCGCCGGGCTCTGGATAGGAAGGCTCTCGGCTCAGAGTTCTCGCCCAGTGGGGCCCGGGTCTGGGGTAAAATGACCTAATTACCCTCATGTAAAATTACCCTTATACCCTCAGGATAAACCGCAGGATTTGGCTATTGGCAGGTCAACTAAGGGTATTTCAGTAATCTCAAGTCTGCAAAAGGCTATAAATAGACCCATAAGGGCTCCATAGAAAGCAAGCTTTCATTATCTTCCAATCTCCAGTGCTTTCTGAGGAGCTCCTAGCCCAGCTTTTGGCTTTGGAGGGGAAGCTCTCAGAGATCTTCCGGGTATGAGGTGAGACATCCCAGCTAAGGCTTTGGGTCAGTCTTAGGTCCTTTGAATCTAGTCGAGGGTCGAGGCTTGAGAGAAGTAGGTGTTGGCTGCACCCCTGTTTTGAACTACCGTTGAGCTCATTTTTGGCTTCGACAGAAGTGAATGATAAAATACTAATGTGCTTCCCCAGCACTTGGGATTCCGGGATATGGCCAATTAAGGAGGCTAGAAGTTTGAACGATATTTCCACTGAATCTCTTCTTGGAAAGCTCAAATCATATGAGCAACAGATCAAGTTCAGAGAAGCTACAGAGCAGAAGACTCCTACAACAACAAGAGAGGAGCAGAATATAGCCTTCAAAGCTTCAGAGGAATCAAAAGCCCTAACTTCCAGTGAAGAACTCCTGAGTCTCTTAGCCAAGAGATTCTACTAGATGGCAAGGAAGGACTTCAGAATAAAGTCATCCAGGCAGGATGACAAACCAATGTATGACAAAACACCCACTAAAGAAATTGTTTGTTTTGGGTGCAGGAAGCCATGACACTTCATCTCAGAGTGTCCTGAGAATCAAAAGAAGGAGAAAAGAAGAGAAAAGGAAACCAGGAAGCATCACTACAACAAGCCTTCCTCTAGCAAGCACAAGAGAAAAGAGAAGGGCTTTGTAGCTGAAACCTGGAGTGATATTAAAGATGAATCCTCATCTTCTAGCTCCAGTGAAGAGGAAGAAGAAGCTAAGACAAGGGAAGTTTGTCTTATGGCTATCAACGACTCTTGCAACCCATCTGATGCTGAGGATAAAGCAGAAGAGTCAGACAATGAAGAATCTGAATCAGAGGCAGATCAGGTATAATCTTCCTTTGATTATAATTCAGGTAGTTTCAAAACTGAATTTAAATCTTTATGTATAGATTTAATAAATTCTGAAAAAGAAATTGAAATACTTAGGGAAAAATTAACAGATCATGAAAACTTTTTTTCTGAAAACATTAAATTAAAAGATGAATTGACTTTAGCTCAAGAACAAATTATATCATTAAAATCTGAGTTAGCTGATGTCAGGCAACTTGAAGAATCCCTAAATGGGAGAAGCATCAAGTTGATGGACATCACAAGTACAGTGAATGACAGACTAAATGTCAAACTGGGCTTAGGTGCATTATCAAGCCAACCCCCACTAATTCAGAAGAATATATTAACAACTTCAATTAAGTTTGTTTCAGAAAAAAGAAAAGAGAAGATAGATAACAATAATAATGTTAAATAAATTGAATTAAAACAAAAGAATAAGAAAAAGAAAAGGAATAAGAAAAGTCCCAACCATAACACTGTTCAACTGATTTCGTCGAACTCAGATCGACGAAATATGTACAGTTCATCGAACTCAAGTCAACGAACTCCGAACGCAGATTTCCACTATAATAATTCGTTGAAATACGATCGACGAAACCAGTATGGTTCATCGACCCGAGATCGACAATTTTGGGGTCCAGAGAATGAATATTCTCATTCTTCGAGTGAAGTTCGACGAACTCATCCCCATTCATCGAACTCAGATCGACAAACTCACTTGAATTCGTCGAACCCAGTTCAAGTTAACATAAATTTGAATTTTTCTAAAACTTATAATCAACTAAGATCTTCCATAAACCAATTCAATCAATGGATTATACCACCTAGAAAATATCATCCATTAGGTTATAAATGCCAACCTGAATACTCTTACATTTCCAGTTTAATTATGTAAAGAAAGAAGGACACAAGGTAACCTGAGTCAAGAATAGCTAATCTGTTTCCTTGCAGGTGAAAGATTATCCCACCACAAAGCAACAGTGGTATCTGGATAGTGGTTATTCTAAACACGGGACTTGAAACAAGGACAACCTAATCAACTTCAAGTCAAAGTTGGGTCCCAAAGTAATATTTGGTGACTCCAATTGAGGTCAGACTGAAGGCTATGGAAAGATCAAGATTGGAGCAGTCACCTTCAGGAAGGTAGCTTATGTAAGTGGACTGAAGCAGAACCTCATCTCCATAAGCCAGTTATGTGATGAAAGATTTCTGGTATCATTTACTAAAACTTCTTGTATTATTACTTCTTTAGATAACCGAGTAGTATTGACTGGCACTAGAGTAAGAAACATTTATGTAGTTAATTTCCAGTCAGCTAAATCTGAAATATATTTATTTAATCAGACTAGCAATAATAATGACCTTTGTCATAGGAGATTAGAACATGTTAATTTGAAAAACATTGTTAAACTATCTAGGGACAACCTTATTAGAGTATTTCCTTCTTTCCCCTACAAGAAGGAAAGCCTTTGCAGGGCTTGTCAGTTAGGTAAGCAAACTAAAAATAGTTTTAAATCTGTAAATAAAAGTGACTCACTTAGAATATTGTACTTGTTATATATGTACCTTTTTGGCCCTATTGCTGTACAAAGTTTAGGAGAGAAATCTTATACTTTAGTGATTATAGAAGACTTCTCTAGATTCACTTGGGTATTTTTTCTGAGATCTAAGTCTGATAACTTCAAGCTTCCTACAGATTTTCTCAAGAACATACAGATTGAGTACTCTACTCCAGTTGCATTGATCAGGAGTGATCATGGTACTATGTTTGAGTCTCTTCTTATGCAAGAGTTCTGTGAGAAGGAATGTATCAGGCATTGCTTCTCAGCTCCTAGAACACCTCAACAAAATGGGGTTACTAAAAGGAAGAATAGAACCCTAATTGAATCTGCAGGCACATTAATTGTAGATGCTCATTTGCCACTCTCCTTTTGGGTAGAGGCTGTGAGCATAGCAAATTATGTACTGAACAGAAGTCTTATACACAAGCTTAAGAATAAGACTCCTTATGAGATACTTAAAGGAAAGAAACCTAAAGTAGACTATTTCAAAATTTTTGGTTGCTTATGTTACATTCACAATAACAATAAGAAACACATTAGAAAATCTGAAGCCAAGGCTAAAATGGGAATTTTTCTTGGATATTCCCAATTAAGCAAGACTTATAGGGTCTATAATAAATCTACCATGAAAATAGAAGAATCTGTCCATATTTCATTTGATGAGACTAACATGTTTTACAAGGAGAAAGAAATTTCTACCAGTGATTCTATATAGGAACCACATTTGTGTGAGAAGTTGAATGAATTAACCCTCACCAATGAGGCTGTTAGACATCCTTCTCCACAAATTACTGAAGACAATAAAGATGAAGATAGTGAATATGAAAACACTAAAATCAGTGAAGAGCCAACAACAGCTACCATAATTCCACAAGAGGAATTAATTCCGCAAGTTGTTCAACCAACTCCTCCTACTGAATTTGTCGCACTTAGAGATCACCCTATATCTCAAGTGATTGGAGGAATTTCAGTTGGTGTACAAACCAGGCATCAACTCAATGAAGACTTGATGCATGCCTGCTTCATACCTCAAATTGAGCCCCAATCCATTAAAGATGCAGAGCAAGATCCCGACTGGATTATTGCAATGCAAGAGGAGCTCAACCAATTTAAGAGATGCAGAGTTTGGGATTTAGTTCCAAGACCAAAAAACTACCCAGTCATTGGAACTAAATGGGTATTCAGAAATAATCTTGAGCCCAAGTTATTATCATATGGCACAAGGTAGGGCTGGTTGCTCAAGGCTACAAACAAGAGGAAGGGATTGACTATGACCAGACATTTGCACATGTTGCAAGGCTGGAAGCAATCAGAATCTTCCTTGCATATGCTTCCTACAAAAAGTTAAAAGTATACCAAATGGATGTCAAGAGTGCATTCTTGAATGGTGAACTTAAAGAAGAAGTTTATGTGGAGCAACCACCAGGTTTTATCTCTCCTATACATCCCTCTTATGTCTTTAAGTTGCATAAACCTCTTTATGGTTTAAAGCAAGCTCCAAGAGCTTGGCATGAAAACTTAGCTAGCTTTCTTCTAGAACATAAAATTTCTAGGGACATTGTAGATATGACATTATTCACTATACACTATAAAGATCAAATCTTATTAGTACAAATCTATGTAGATGACATTATTTTTGAGTCTACAGATTCCAAACTATGCAAGAGGTTCTCTGAACTCATGCATTCCATGTTTGAAATGAGTAGCATGGGTGAGCTCTCCTACTTTCTGGGTCTCCAAGTGAAGCAGCTATCTGATGGCATCTTCATATCCCAATCTAAGTATGCTAAGGAGCTAATCAAAAATTTTGGGACATCAGATGCCTCAGCCAAGAAAACACCTATGTCTACAAATGCTGTAATTAATTATGATGAACATGGGAAACCTGTTCATCAGAAATTATATAGGGCAATTGTTGGGTCCTTGTTATATCTTACAGCAAGTAGACCAGCCATCATGTTTGCTACATATCTTTGTGATAGGTTCCAGGTGAACCCTAAAGAATCTCACCTTATTTTCTTAAAAAGGATTTTAAGATATATAAAGAGTTGTCCTAGTATAAGACTCTGTTATCCAACTGAGTCAGATTTTGAGTTGACTAGACACTCAGATGCTGGCTTTGCAGGATGTAGAGTAGACAGAAAAAAGCATCTCAGGGACATGCCAGTTCCTTAGTATGAGACTAGTGACTTTATTTTGCAAAAAACAGTCATCTGTGTCTACTTCAGCTGCTGAAGCAGAATACATAGCAGCTGGCAGTTGTTGTTACCAGATGCTGTGGATTCAGAACAAACTCCTAGATTATGGTTTCAACTTAAATAATTCAAACTTACTATGTGATAACATAAGTGCAATTTCCATTGCACAAAATCCAATGCATCATAGTAGAACTATGCACATAGACATCAGACATCATTTCATTAGAGAGTGTGTGGACAAAAATAAAATTATGCTTGTTTACATCTACACTGATTTGCAAAGAGCAGACATATTCACCAAACCCTTGGATGAAAGGAATCATCTTTTCTTTATAAATCAGCTAGGTATGATCAATGGAGAGGCCTTAATTTAAATTTTTGTCTGCGGTCGAAGAATTTGACTCAATTCGTCGAACGAAGATCGACGAACTGAGAAACGTTTTTGAGAAATTCGTCGAACGGAGATCGTTGAACTCTCTGTGTGTGAAGCTCTTTTCATCAAACGGAGATCGAAGATACTGCATCAGAAAATTTTCGTCGAACTAAGATCGACGCAATGTTTTCACTTCTTATGACTGAGATCGATGTATTCTTTTGTCAATAAAATATTTCGTCGACCTGAGATCGAAGAATTTTTATTTTTCGTCGGACGGAGTCTGCCGCTTCATATTCTGAAAACCATATATCTAGGTTTTCTTCGAGCTCCATCCCGCGCTTTCTGTTCCCTTGCACTTGATCTCTTTTTTTCTTTTGCAGGCGAACTAATGGCGATTCCGGCAACCTCTCTTGCTGCAATGAAGTTCGACATGGGCTTTGAAAGTGAATTCGATTCCTTCTAGCACTTAGACCAAATCTTCTTAGACATATTGCAATTGTTTAAAGAACAAAATCTGAAAAATTTCATGACTCAAAGAATAAAGATAGCAGCAACTAAAATTAGAGAATGGGTATTCACTGCTGATGAATTGTAAATATACCTATTTTTATGTACATTAATTTAGTTGTTTTCATTTATTTTTGTCGTTTTTACTTATTTTTATTCAATAAATTGCTCCTATTTTTGTAAATATTATACTAACTTATTTTATTTTTCAGGAAAAATGAAAAATCTGCCAAAATTGACATGTCACGCCCGTGACATATTGGTCACGCCCGTGACAAGGGCGTGACACGTCAAATTCCAGTAAATCTGCAATTTTCGAGGAGCAAAGCGTCGACACGACCGTGTCACCCGAGTCACGCCCGTGACCCATGCCCGTGACCATCTAGATCGACGGAATCGCGCTCAACGATCATCGACCTAGCTGACACGCCCGGCGACACGCCCGTGTCACCCGACACGGGGCGTGACCCAAGCCCGTGTTCACTCAACTCGACGATTTCATCTCGACGATCGTCGAGTGTCGACACCAGCCGACACGCCCAGAGTCACGCCCGTGACCTGGGGCGTGACCTCTGCGAGACCGACACGTGTCCAGCCCGAAGTCAACTTTCCCGTCAAATCGCCGGCCGCCTTCTCAAATAGTGTTGTCACGCCCCCTGTCACGCCCGTGACCAAGGGCGTGACCCATGAAAATTTTTTCTATAAATTCAGAGGTTCTGCTCTGAATTCCTGTTCCCTTTTGGGCACCATTTTGTATAGGGGAAATGCTGCTGGATTGCTTCCAAGGCCCTTGTAAGGGATATTTTCTCCCTCTCTCTTTCTTTTTGTATTAGCTTTGTAATCGTTTTTAGACTTAATAAAAATGTAGTTTTTTTTCCCATTTCATGGTTTTGGAATGCATCCATGTGCCCCTCTCTTATACAATCTTTTTTATGTTTTGTTTTAACTTTGTTTTTTTTCGTTCTTTCCTAAGGCGTGTGTGAGTGTATGAGTATAGTTTTCGCTTTTATGTTTTCATTTTCTTACTTAGATTTATTTAGATTAGGTTTTTATAGCTCTCTATTTCATTGTTATAAACCCGTAAAAATGTTTTCAAAGTGTTTTTCCTCATTTTTTAACTTAGCTTTTTATTTCGCAAAACCTTTTTCGTTCTTTTTTCCTTTATTCGCACTTTTTTTAGCGTTTTTACGGAGTTATAGGAATGATATTATAATCGTTTTAATTTTTCGCGCACTTAGTTTTTCATTTTAAACTTTCGTTCTTTTATTTTTTTCGTTCTCTTTTTATGCATTTCTACCGCATTCTAGCGGTAGAAATGTATTCGTTTTAATTTTTCGAGCACTTTCATTTTTCGGTTATTTGCAAAACTTTCTTTCCGGTTAATTTTTATTTCAGCTTTTTATGCATTTCTACCGCATTCTAGCCGTAGAAATGCAGTTGGTTTCAATTTTAGATAACTTAGTTTTTTGCAATTTTTTATGTATGCGCATTTATTTCCGCCTACTCGTTAAGAGTTAAATGGCGCTTGCTTATTTTACTTTCTGTAGAGTGCGTGAGTTTGTAATTTTCCTTTTTTCCGCCTACTCACTTGAGTTTAATGGCTGGTTTTTATTTCGGTAGAGTGTGTGCGTTTTCATTTATGTCGAGAGAGAGTGTGTGTGCGTTGCATTTATTTTGTCCTACTCGGTTGAGTAGGACCCGTATTTATTTTCTTCTACTCATTTGAGTAGGACTTGCGTGTGTGCGTTTTACTGCTTTCTTTCTCCCGCCCACGCAGTTGCGCCGGGACTCGCACTTTACAGCTTTCTTCAGTCCTACTCGTTTGGGTAGGACTTGCAATTTACTGCTTTATTTTACTGCTTTCATTTTACTGCTTTCATTTCCTGCTTTCTTTACTGCTTTCTTTTCTGCTTTTCTCGCAAGCCGTCCCCATTCCGATGAGTGGCTAATCGTTCTTAGCCCTCGGTATCGAAGAGCATTGGGACAGATAAAATAGCTTAAAATAACTAAAGGTCTAATCTTTCTAATTAATTAATAGCACTTAAGGTTTGCCCGGGGTTAACGACGCGTAGGACCACATATCGATGTGTGGGCCCTATTTCCGTTTTCCATACGCTCGCCGAGAGGCCGTGCGTATGGACAGATCACCGCTTGGCAAAGAGAGTTCCGCACTAACCCTCGAGAGAGGAGGCACGCCAACTCTACCGGATTGGGTTCCCCACCCAATAGCGGGGTTCTTAGCGTAATGCGGGCGTTAAGAGGAATCCTTCGTCGGACGAGAGCCCGGTCGAATAGTCTTAGCGTTCAGGTGAGCGATAGCCCTATAGCTAGGTGAGCTCATTTTAGTGGAACCTCCACGGCCAAGTCTTCGCCTTAATTAATTAGAAATTTAGGAGCTCTTTTTATTTAAAGTCGATTTTAGTTCAATTGTTTTTTCGGTGTCATCGAGCTAAGCTCTTCATCGGCACCACCTTCATGCTTTCATTTTTCTTTCTGTCATTTTCTGCATTTTATTATATATAAAATATCCCGACAAGATAATTATCGGTAAAATAATAGTCCCCTCCAGGGAAGAGTAGAAATAATCGAACCGGACCCGAGAACAATACGACCTCGATATTCCACCCGGAATATCCTGTACTACTCACGATAGGTGCACTTGCCTCCTTTCGTTAAAACTCGATTTCTAAACCTTTTTTATATCCAAAATAAATAAATAAATACGCGCGCCCCGTTTTCTTAAATAAAATCAAATCCGCCTTTTTCTCAAATAAAAACCGCCGGGTCGCCGCGTGACCGCAAATAATTTTGGAGTTTTAACCACATCAAGTTTTTGGCGCCGTTGCCGGGGAATTTTCGGTTCGTTATTTTAAACCCTGGAAATCTATTAATTTTACCTATATATTTATATATATATATATAAATATGGCCAATATAATATAATAATAATAATAATAATAATAAAAACTATATAAAAAAATATATTACAAAATTATAAAACAAAAAAAAAAAAAAATTGAAAAACTTATAACACTAAAAAAAAAAATTTTTTTTGCAAAACCTTAAAAACTTAAAAAAAAACTATAAAACTAAAAACAAAATAAAAAAAAAAACAAAAAAAAAAAAACTAAAAATGAAAAACTTAAAAAATATATTTTCCTTACAAAAAACAAACAAAAAAAAAACAAAAAAAAAACAAAAAAAAAAATTAATAATTTGATTTTCAAAAAACAAAAAAAAAAAAAAAAAAAAAACAAACCCAAAAAAAAAAAAAAAAAAAAACGTAAGTATATATTTTGTTTAATTTAATTTAACTTATTTTATTTTGATTCGGCGCGGTCCTCACTCTTATGCGCGCTAGGGGATCACATTTTTATCACACAATGGTCGCTACGGCCTTAGCTACCTCCGACTCCCCCACGCACATCCCCCCTACCGCCCGCGCTCTTTAGGCCGAGTTTATCTTTTTTGTTTTTTCTGTTATCTTTTTGCTTTTTCTTCTAAATAATGCAGGGTTTCAACTTGGGCCTCCCGGACTCGTCTTAGGGAAGCTTCTACCCTCTCTGTTTTTGTTTTTTGTACTTATTTTATTTTGTATATTATCTGTTCCGCATACTTAGATTGCAACATTGGGGACAATGTTGGGTTTAAGTATGGGGGTGTTTTCCTATACTGCAATTTTTTATTCTGCACTCATCAAAACTAAAAAAAATTTGCAAAACTTAAAATCTAAAAATTTTTTCTTGTTTTTATTATCATAAAACTTCAAAAAAATTCATAAAACTCAAAAAAAAAAAATTTCTCTTTCCCCCCATCTTCTTTTTTGTAAAAACTCGCATCTTGCCTGCCCGCGACGGTCGACTCATCGAACCAACCATTCAAATAAGAGTCTGTTCGCGGGGCCGCAATCGAGTTTTTACTTTGCCTTTTTTTGTAAATATCTCTCTTTCCCCCCTATCTTCTTTGTAAATAACACTTCTTTCTCTCCTCTTTCTTGTAAATAACTTATCAAAATAACTCTAAAAATCAAAAAATTAGAAAAACCAAAAACCCTAAAAAGATAAAAAGTCTAAAAAATCCTAAAAAGATAATAATTAAAACACAAAAAAATGATAAAATCCCTAAAAAATTCAAAAAAAAAATGTTTTGTTAAATTATGTAACAAAATAATTCGAATATACCATTTCTTAACCCTTTTTGCTTTCCAAAAATCCAGTTTCGAGTTAATTTATATGCGAATTTTAGTTATTCTTTGCTTACTATTCGTTTATTAATTAAAGTTCGATAGATTTAAGTGTCTGGGGTTAAGATTTAAAGAATTTTTTATGTCTTTTCCTTATAATAGGGAAC
This sequence comes from Platanthera guangdongensis, assembly GCA_039583875.1. Lineage (NCBI taxonomy): Eukaryota > Viridiplantae > Streptophyta > Magnoliopsida > Asparagales > Orchidaceae > Platanthera > Platanthera guangdongensis. The sequence continues at coordinate 83,803,890 of CM077167.1, read as the reverse complement.
TTGTTTTTCACCACCACTTCTAATTTTATAAATAGAAGCTCGTTTTTTATGTTAGAAAATAACATCCATGGATTTCAATTATTTCAACTTCATGCTTTTAGAAACATTGGAACGTTCATTTTAAAAAGGTTGCTCTCAAAACTTTTTGATTAAAAGCTAGTTTTATTTTTGAAAAACTAAACCCACTTCCATTTTTTTTCGTGTCTTAATTGACATGATTCCCCCCTATCTCTTAAAAGATCCTATGTCAATGGGAATAAGATTTCGTTCCGTAAACATAGGCACCCAATAATTTAAAAAGATTATATATGGAGTAAGAGGATAAAATTCATTACTCCTACAAATATACATTGGGTTAATTTTATCCTTATGAAGAAAGAAAAAAAATTTTTTATTATGTGTTAGGAAAATAAGATTTCGTTTTCCTAACTATCCAAAAAGAAAAAAATTGGAGGTTCGAGAAAAAATTACCTCGCCTCAATATTCAAGCCTTCTTCATAAACCACCAAACCACTTATCTCATTTCAATGATTCTAGAATTAATTTAAATTTTTTTGAGAGCATAACTTTTAAATTGCATTATTTCCTTTAACTTCTTTTAAGCAAAGGTTTTTTATATAAATCCAATCCATCTTTGTTAAACTAACAAAAATAATTTTTTGCTTTCTATTTTATTTTTTCTAGAAGTCTTTTTGAAACTCTTCCTCTATTCATAACATTTCATAAATTAGGATTTAATTCTTTAACCCCGGATGTTTATTTTGATCTTCCTTTTAATTAAGTCAAGCGGTAGCTAAACTTAGGATTTCTTTTATTCCTTATAAGTTCATCTCCAACTTTTGCTCTGGAATAGCAAAAGCTTAAGTATGGGGGTATTTGATGAATTGTAAATATACCTATTTTTATGTACATTAATTTAGTTGTTTTCATTTATTTTTGTCGTTTTTACTTATTTTTATTCAATAAATTGCTCCTATTTTTGTAAATATTATACTAACTTATTTTATTTTATTTTTCAGGAAAAATGAAAAATCTGCCAAAATTGACATGTCACGCCCGTGACATATTGGTCACGCCCGTGACAAGGGCGTGACACGTCAAATTCCAGTAAATCTGCAATTTTCGAGGAGCAAAGCGTCGACACGACCGTGTCACCCGAGTCACGCCCGTGACCCATGCCCGTGACCATCTAGATCGACGGAATCGCGCTCAACGATCGTCGACCCAGCTGACACGCCCGGCGACACGCCCGTGTCACCCGACACGGGGCGTGACCCAAGCCCGTGTTCACTCAACTCGACGATTTCATCTCGACGATCGTCGAGTGTCGACACCAGCCGACACGCCCAGAGTCACGCCCGTGACCTGGGGCGTGACCTCTGCGAGACCGACACGTGTCCAGCCCGTAGTCAACTTTCCCGTCAAATCGCCGGCCGCCTTCTCAAATAGTGTTGTCACGCCCCCTGTCACGCCCGTGACCAAGGGCGTGACCCATGAAAATTTTTTCTATAAATTCAGAGGTTCTGCTCTGAATTCCTGTTCCCTTTTGGGCACCATTTTGTATAGGGGAAATGCTGCTGGATTGCTTCCAAGGCCCTTGTAAGGGATATTTTCTCCCTCTCTCTTTCTTTTTGTATTAGCTTTGTAATCGTTTTTAGACTTAATAAAAATGTAGTTTTTTTTTCCCATTTCATGGTTTTGGAATGCATCCATGTGCCCCTCTCTTATACAATCTTATTTATGCTTTGTTTTAACTTTGTTTTTTTTCGTTCTTTCCTAAGGCGTGTGTGAGTGTATGAGTATAGTTTTCGCTTTTATGTTTTCATTTTCTTACTTAGATTTGTTTAGATTAGGTTTTTATAGCTCTCTATTTCATTGTTATAAACCCGTAAAAATGTTTTCAAAGTGTTTTTCCTCTTTTTTTAACTTAGCTTTTTATTTTGCAAAACCTTTTTCGTTCTTTTTTCCATTATTCGCACTTTTTTTAGCGTTTTTACGGAGTTATAGGAATGATATTATAGTCGTTTTAATTTTTCGCGCACTTAGTTTTTCATTTTAAACTTTCGTTCTTTTATTTTTTTCGTTCTCTTTTTATGCATTTCTACCGCATTCTAGCGGTAGAAATGTATTCGTTTTAATTTTTCGAGCACTTTCATTTTTCGGTTATTTGCAAAACTTTCTTTCCGGTTAATTTTTATTTCAGCTTTTTATGCATTTCTACCGCATTCTAGCGGTAGAAATGCAGTTGGTTTCAATTTTAGATAACTTAGTTTTTTGCAATTTTTTATGTATGCGCATTTATTTCCGCCTACTCGTTAAGAGTTAAATGGCGCTTGCTTATTTTACTTTCTGTAGAGTGCGTGAGTTTGTAATTTTCCTTTTTTCCGCCTACTCACTTGAGTTTAATGGCTGGTTTTTATTTCGGTAGAGTGTGTGCGTTTTCATTTATGTCGAGAGAGAGTGTGTGTGCGTTGCATTTATTTTGTCCTACTCGGTTGAGTAGGACCCGTATTTATTTTCTCCTACTCATTTGAGTAGGACTTGAGTGTGTGCGTTTTACTACTTTCTTTCTCCCGCCCACGCAGTTGCGCCGGGACTCGCACTTTACAGCTTTCTTCAGTCCTACTCGTTTGGGTAGGACTTGCAATTTACTGCTTTATTTTACTGCTTTCATTTTACTGCTTTCATTTCCTGCTTTCTTTACTGCTTTCTTTTCTGCTTTTCTCGCAAGCCGTCCCCATTCCGATGAGTGGCTAATCGTTCTTAGCCCTCGGTATCGAAGAGCATTGGGACAGATAAAATAGCTTAAAATAACTAAAGGTCTAATCTTTCTAATTAATTAATAGCACTTAAGGTTTGCCCGGGGTTAACGACGCGTAGGACCACATATCGATGTGTGGGCCCTATTTCCGTTTTCCATACGCTCGCCGAGAGGCCGTGCGTATGGACAGATCACCCCTTGGCAAAGAGAGTTCCGCACTAACCCTCGAGAGAGGAGGCGCGCCAACTCTACCGGATTGGGTTCCCCACCCAATAGCGGGGTTCTTAGCGTAATGCGGGCGTTAAGAGGAATCCTTCGTCGGACGAGAGCCCGGTCGAATAGTCTTAGCGTTCAGGTGAGCGATAGCCCTATAGCTAGGTGAGCTCATTTTAGTGGAACCTCCACGGCCAAGTCTCCGCCTTAATTAATTAGAAATTTAGGAGCTCATTTTATTTAAAGTCGATTTTAGTTCAATTGTTTTTTCGGTGCCATCGAGCTAAGCTCTTCATCGGCACCACCTTCATGCTTTCATTTTTCTTTCTGTCATTTTCTGCATTTTATTATATATAAAATATCCCGACAAGATAATTATCGGTAAAATAATAGTCCCCTCCAGGGAAGAGTAAAAATAATCGAACCGGACCCGAGAACAATACGACCTCGATATTCCACCCGGAATATCCTGTACTACTCACGATAGGTGCACTTGCCTCCTTTCGTTAAAACTCGATTTCTAAACCTTTTTTATATCCAAAATAAATAAATAAATACGCGCGCCCCGTTTTCTTAAATAAAATCAAATCCGCCTTTTTCTCAAATAAAAACCGCCGGGTCGCCGCGTGACCGCAAATAATTTTGGAGTTTTAACCATCAACTGCCACAACACCACAAGCAGATATTATAACCGGCACTATATCCGGTAATCAAGTTTCTCTTTCCCCCACCGTTTTGACTGAAATTTTTGGATTGATTAATAGAAATGAATATATAGAGATGGATAATTCTGAGTATGATAATATGATGACAAAAATGGGTCACACTAGAGAGAACCCAAATAAACATCTAAAGAAAAATTTATCTGTTGAGTATAAATTTTTGGCTGATTTTGACGGCAAGGTTTTATTGGGCAAGCATACCACCCATGACTATATTACCAGGCACCAGTTCTTGGTGATGGGTGCTCTGTTTGAAAATAAAGCAGTTAACTGGGCAAAACTGTTGTTCGATTTAATAAAGAAGAAAATTAAAAAAAAGGAAGTATGCTTTCGAAGGACTCTAGGAATCTTCCTTCAAGAAAAGGCTCCTGAACTACTGCTCTCCACGACAGTGTTCATCAATGCCTCCAAAAGGATGACTTGTGCCTTATTTGGAAGTTGGGAGAGAACCATCTCCAAGCCATCCAAGGCTTCCTCTTCTTCTAGAACTTCTGAGGGAACAAGGGCTGTACCAGCCACTCCCCACCCTACAATTGAAGAAGTCTCCATACCTTCTCCTCCTCAAACTCAACAACAACCACTTTCACCTTATCTTGTATCATCACCTCCTCATCAACAACCACTTGCCTCACAAATACATCTACCAACACAAGTTCCATCTCCTGAGCACATCACTTCACCTCCATATTCACTTCCACCTCATTTAAATGAAATACATCCTGACACATTCATGTCATCCCCCACTTTCAATTTGCTCACCTCCTTATCATCTACACCTACTTCACCTGTACATGACAATTCCACTCCCATACCATCTTCTGATGCTTCACCTTCACAGGATGACATCATACCAGATGTCCCTCCAATTGATGTTATTCCTCCCCCTCATCCATCTGTATCCACTCAAACTCCTCTAGAGTTTATGGATATAGATTCTCCCTCCCTTTCCTCCATCCTGGAGCATATCACTCTAGTGATCAGGCACCTCATAGCAGAGGCAATCACACCTATTGCTTCCTCCATTTCCTCTCTTACTACTCTTCTTACTGCCACCTCTGTCCCTTCTCCTTCTAGGGCCTGATCCCAGTATCCACTGAAATCAGGCAGGGGGAGATGCTCAATGTAGAAGTAGTTCCAACTCCAGCAGCAGCATCAGCTGTAGCAGAAATTTTGTTTGCAGATGAAGAGACTGAGACTGATGTATATATGCTTACAAAAGCTGAGAGAGTAAAAGTGGATACATTATTTACAGATACAGCTATAGAAATTCCAGAAGTTTTGACTATGGGTGATTGCATTGTCACTCCCACAATAAATATTTACAGGTTATTAAATCCTTTTGATACAGTTCATTTGAATTTTCTTCCAGTAGTCTGCCCAAAGTCTTCTATGGCTATTGTACCTTATTCTTCTCCAATAAGCCCTAAAGTTGCCAAGCAACTCAAGGAAAGTATTGTTTCTCCAGTGATCATAAAAGAACATATGACTGAGAATGTTCTTGAGTTAGTCTCCTCCCCATAACAAAAGGCTATCTCCCCTCCTACATACAAGATGGATGATAGTCCTATACCAGATTTAGATGAAATTATTCTTGCAGACATTACAGAAGAAAGTTTGACAGTTTCTAAAACCATTGTTGCTCCACCAGCTCTTTTAGGACCTTCAGTGGCTCCTCAAGCTGAAAAACAACTACCTAAAGATATTCTGAAGGTCATTGATGCCTTATATGATAATCCTCAAGGATCTTCTGATGATGAAGTTGATGATGATGATTCAGATGAATATAATGGATCTAAGACAAAGAGGAAAGCTGTTAAGAAGAGAAAGGATGTTTCCAAAGCTTCTCCTAAACCAAATCCCACTCATGATACTCCATACTACATTCTTCATAATATTACTCCATATCCAAGGATGTCTGCATGGATGTGGTTATCCAAGAATGAACAAAAAGGCAGTAAGAAGAGCAGAAGGTACTCTCCTCCTCCTCCCTCTCAAAGGAACTGGAGAGGCCCTCCTCCTCCTCTCCTCCTGCTGTTGGTGCATTTGGACATATTTCTCAGAGATCTACTCCATATGCTCAAACATATCAAGACAACCAGGTAGATCTTCAAAATCTCAAGGAAGAAGTCAGCACAGATACTCAAGCAGCAGCAGACATCAGCAACAGCAACAACATCAAGACATTCAACAGAAAGCATCTGAAATTGAAAAGGTTGAAAGTCAAAAAAGGCCAGATTCTCCACCAATTCCATTTGTAGATCCAGAACAAGATAATACTACAAAAATGGCCAGATTCCAAGAGCTAGTGGGACTCTCCATAATTAATAAAGCCAAGGCTCAAGGCAGAGATTCTTCTCAATACTCCACCATGTCATCTTATAGAAGAGAAGAACTTAAAAGGTATGAATAGGCTAACAATTTTTTTCAATGTTGATGCTTAAATGAACTTGCATCCAGAGGCTTTTGTACCAAGAGCTACCTCTGTCAATATAATTGGATCTGTAGACATGACCACGTCTAGAAGAGAAGCAGCCAATCCTAATAGAGAAATCAAATTTAGACAGCCTTCTGGAAGCTCTGAAAAATCTGAAAAAGCTGGCAATGAAAAGCAAAAGAATAACAAATGATACATTGTCTTTAGTCTTTATATTGTCTGAACTATATTTGTTTTAATCTGTCACAAAGCTTATGTTATGTACATATCTGCTGAATGTTTTAAATTTTTTGCCAGATATATTGATGTTGCTTTGTGATTTTATTTTTATATTATTAGTGATCTTACCCAAATAAGGGGAGATTGTTGGATCCCTAGTTTAGATTTGGGATAGATTCACTAATTAGGATGTATAACCCACAATGTATAGCCAGGGTCATGTGTTTTGAGTCCTAGAGTTTATGCTAAGTCATTAGGTACAACCTTATATGGACTAACCAGCAGAAGACCTCAGATTGACTCAAGACTTAGATGAAATCAAGTTTAGAATTTAAGTTCGACATTCGTCGAACTCAGCTCAACGATAGTCGAGCTCTAATCGATGAACTCAGAGTTAATTATTTTAGTTGAGCTCGACGATATTCGAGCTCAGGTCGACAAAGTTTAGAGTTCAGCCTTCAACACATTCTTTCCAGATTTATTTCACTAAACCCAGCTCGACGAAGACAGATTATCAGCTCGATGAACTTGGAGCGCAGATTAGGAAAGTTATCTACAGAATGCAGTTCACTGAGCTCAAGTCGACGGACAGGTTTTCTCAGGTCGACGAATTAGATTTCTCAGCTCGACGAATGTGGATCTCCGGTCAATGAAATCTGTTCAAAGGTCGACGAATTCTGTCCAAACCTGACTTAGAGTTTTTCCCTCCTTTCTGTCCTCACTTTTTATATTATTTAGCAGTGATTTCTCTGAGTAATTAATGCACATATTCTCTTGAATATAGTCGTTATTGGCAGCATTGATTATGGTCTTCATCAAGGATTAATTACTTGCTTAATTAAATTGGACAGTTGGGAAACTCGTTAAAGCAAATATTCTCCAGCCGATTTTCATTCTCCAGGCAATCAGCAATCAATGCAAGGAATTCAAAATTCAAAGGAGAATTTCGACAGAGAATATATATAAAAGAGATTTTATCTTTCAGACAATAAGAGAACACAAAAGGAGAACAAAATATAGAACTAGAGAATATACAAAAAGACATTCAAAAATTCTCTGTGCAAGAAAACAACATGTTTTCTCCTTGATCTTACGGAAGAAGAAGAACAACAACAACAATAACAATCAAGAGTCTTCTTCAACTTCAACTCCAAGAGCTTTCAAGGACAACAAATTCAGATCAGTCAGAAGTTCATGTAATACTTTAAGTCAAGGCTGAAGGCCTACACCCTGAGCAAGGCTCCAAGTGATTTTTGAAGGAGCTCTTGACAACAGCAAATCCATTAGTCTTCTCTGTTTATTAGAGAAAGAAAAGACACCATCAAATCTCTCTCCCCCCTCCTGTATAAAGGGTTTATTAATGCCCTTCAAAAGTTTATGTTTGGTTTTTGGTCAACTAATCAAAAGCTCAAAGGGTTGTGAGATCTCCTTAGAAATAGATCTTGTGGTGGCAGTCACCAGATCAAAGACCTGCTAGTGGATTCCTACCAGGGTGGTAGAAGAGTGGATGTACCGCGGTTGGGGAACCACTATAAAATTTCTTATGTTGTCCGGTTGCCCTCTTTCCTATTGTTCTTGTTGTGGTTGTGATAAGGTAGTTGTGCTATGATATATTTTTGTGATGTGTTAGAGTAGATTAACTTAGACTGTTTTTCCTTTTTATTATTATTGGAATCACATACTTTTTACTCTGATAAAAATCTAAAACAGCCAAAAAGTTTTATTACTCTATTCACCCCCCCCCCCCCTCTAGCGTAAATCAGATCTAACCCCTATCTTTCATCCTCAACAGAACGGAGTAGCTGAGAGAAGGAATAGAACACTCATAGAGGACTGCAGGACCATGTTGAGTGATGCCTCACTACCGAAATATTTTTGGGCTGAAGCCATCAACACTGATGCCACATACAAAATCGAGCACTCATAAACAAGAACCATAATAAGACACCTTACGAACTTCTAAAAGGCAGAAAACCGACAGTTTCATATTTTAGAATCTTTGGCTGTAAGTGCTTCGTCCTTAACAATGGCAAGTATCACACTACCAAATTTAACAAAAAGAGTTTTGAAGGTATTTTTCTAGGGTATAGTAGGCATTGTAAGGCATATAGGATTTTTAATAGAAAAACATTGGTTGTAGAAGAATCTATTCATGTTGTATTTGATGAGACGAGCTTGTTGTAAGGAAACTCTTCTAGTGTGTTTATTGATGATGCAGGTTCAAAGCTGAAAGAATTAAACTTGGATGAGCCAATTGAAGAAAAAGTAGAAAAGTTCATCAAGATCACCACTACAACCTCAATTGGAGAGGTTGATGATCAAGATGAAGAAGACATTTAAGTTGATGAAGTCACTCATGTGGTTGAATAAGCTCTAGATGCAAGGACCTTAGAGCTCAGACAGTTAAAGGATCACCCAATGGACCAAATCATAGGACATCCCCAAGATGGTGTCAGAACTCGTAAAGGTACAGCTAATGAGAATTTATATTTGATTTTTCTATCACAGGTTGAACGAAGAAGTTTGAGGAAGCAAACTCAGATGCATCATGGATAATGGCAATGGAAGAAGAATTGAATCAGTTCAAGCGTTGCCAAGTCTAGAAGCCTATTCCAAGTCCCAATGGCAAGAACGTCATCGGGATAAAATGGGTCTACAGGAACAAGATGGACGAAGATGGGACAATAATCTAGAACAAGACCAGACTCGTCGCCAAAGGATACCGACAAGAAGTAGGAATCGACTTCGACCAGACATATGCTCCTGTGGCAAGGCTGGAGCAAATTAGGTTGTTCCTAGCATATGCTGCACTTAAGGGCTTCACCGTCTATAAGATGGACGTGAAGTCTGCCTTCCTTAATGGTGACATAAAGAAAGAAGTGTATGTGGAACAACCTCCAGGTTTTATTGATTCTAACTTTCCTAATCATGTTTACCTTCTATTTAAAGCTTTATATGGTTTGAAACAAGCTCGTCGAGCTTAGTATGAGACGATATCTAACTTTCTTCTTCAGAACAAGTTCACAAGATGAAAGATAGATAAGACATTATTTCTTAGGGAAATAAAAGGCAAGATTTTGCTAGTGCAAATCTATGTCGATGACATTATTTTTGGCTCTACTGACAACAACCTTTGCAAAACATTTTCCAAACTTATGCAAGGGAAGTTCGAAATGAACAGTATGAGGGAGCTGAAGTATTTCTTAGGACTTCAGGCGAAACAATCTGAAGATGGAATTTTCATCTCTCAGATGAAATTCACGAAGGAGTTGATTAAGAAATTTGGAATGGAGAACACAACCTCTATGAGGACTCCAATGGGTTCAACTATGCTTCTAGACAAGGATGAGAAAGGGAAACCATTCGATGAAACCAAGTATAGAAGCATAATTGGATCTTTGCTTTACCTTACTGCTAGTGGACCGGATATAATGTTTTCAACATGTGTGTGTGCTAGATTTCAAGTGAACTCTAAGGAATCTCACTATGTTGCTACAAAGCGAATTTTGAGATACCTTAAAGGTACACCAAATCTTGGCTTATGGTACCTTAGAAGTAATGACAGCGAACTAATTGGTTTTTCAGATGCAATCTTTGCAGGTAGTAAAGATGATAGAAAGAGCACTTCCGGGACTTGTCAATTCCTTGGAAGGAGGTTCATATCATGGAGCAGCAAAAAGCAGAATTGTGTCGAAATTTCAATGGCCGAGTCAGTATACATTTCTGCCGGCAGTTATTGTGCACAATTGCAGTGGATAAAGAATCATCTTGAAGATTATAATCTCAAAGTCCAAGACATCCCTTTGTTTTGTGACTCCTCCAGTGCGATTGCAATAGCCAACAATCCAGTCTCTCACAGCCAGACAAAGCACATAGAGCTGCGATATCATTTCATCCGGGACCATGTGGAGCATGGGGACATAGATCTTCAATATGTCCCAACTGACAGGCAAATAACAAATATATTCACGAAGCCGATGGATGAGGCCAGGTTCTCGTTTTTCAAAACAAAACTTGGCATGCACAACAAGGATGAAGGAGAATGAAGACAAAGGTAACAGGTAAGGCCAAGATCTGATTTTACTTCAAAAAACAGAAAATTTCAGATTCTGGACTTCATTTCTCTATTACAAGTATTCTACTCGAGAACAGCAAAATTCCTCTCGAGTATAGCAAGAAGACTTCTTGAGTACAAAGAAAGTATTTCTCGAGAAGAAATTTTCTACTCGAGAATAAGAAATCGCTACTCGAGAACAAGACCTTTTCTACTCGAGACAAAGGTTTATTATACTCGAGTGCTACTGGATTTCTTCTCGAGAGCAATGATTCCTCTCGAGAAATGTGGTGTCACTTTTTCTTCAAAGTCAAATTTTCATATCGGCACACAGGCGATTAGACGCCTCTTGCCAGGTATTTTTAATGATTATTTATATATTAAATCATCAAAATTAGCTGTAAATATAAATAGAAATAAGTCCAAGAGATTTTTAATCTCGATTTCAAAACCCTTCTTGAGAAAAGCCGCTTCGTCTTCCTCCGTCTCCGCCGTCTACCGTAAGTAAAATTTTCTCGTTTGCCGGCCAGCAAATATCGATTTCTCTACATCAATGGCTTCGTCCTTAAAGATAGGGATCAGGAGTGAACTCTGTTCTTCCGGGATTGCAGAGATATCAGATGATTTTTGAAATGTTCTTCTTCTGCTAGACATGGCCGGTTTGTCATTTATTCTTGAACATCCTTGCAGAATTTTCACTTCTGAAGTGGAAGAATTCTTCCAGAATGCCAAGATTAAGAGGAATGGCAAAATCATCAAGTCCAAGTTTCAGAATTTTAAGGTAAAGATGTCTTCTCTATATATTTCTTAACTTTTACAACTGCCATTATAGATATGGAAGATGATTTAATAGGCAGTGATTATGAGAGAGCCTATAGCTTCTGTGGTATTCCTCAGTCCTCTAACACAATCAGAAGGCAATATATGAATGCTGAAGGCAAATTATTTGCTGACATCCTAGGAAACGTCCTTCCGTGTAAAACCAGTTCAATCAGTTATATTACTCCAGAATTCTTTGATTTAATGATTACTGTTATATGTATAAAGAAATTCCAACGGGGAATGATGCTTTTTGACAAGATAAAAGCATGCATTAAGAGCCCCAACTATGGAATGATAATTTCTTTGTATCTAAATCAAATGAATCCAACTGTTGTTCCAATAAAAAAGGGCACAGCCCTCCACCACATGAAAAAGGTGTTTATACACTCCATCTAGAGATGGGAAGTCAAGTTAGAGAAGAATGACAAAGCTGCCAAGGACATAGAAGATGTCGATAGTACCCTATCTCCTCCTTCACATCAAATAACTAATTTAGTTATTGAGGGAGAGCCTGCACCATCTGTCTCAGCTTCAGCCCCTACTGCCTCAGCCATTCCTGCTCTGGATATTACAGCTGCTGCTATAGAATTTCCTCCTCTAATTACTCCTGCTGTCTATACTGTCTCAGAAGATATTCCAGTCTCAGTTACTGCTGTTGCTGCCAAGTTACCTTTACAAGAGATTCCACATGTTGCTATAGATCTTCCATCTACTTCAACTGCTGCTACACCCTCTATTCCTCCTACTGGTACATCTTCCTCTTTGCTGAATTCTGACACAGAATTTCATGCTGCTGCTGAAGAAATTCCACAATATGAAAATCTGACAGATGCCCAGACTCAAGCTGAGATTCTATCTACTGGAGAGGATATCAACAAGATGATAGAGGAACTTACATCTAAAGAAGCTCCTTTCCATATCCCTGAAGATCATCCTCCAACTACAGCAACTTCTCCTAAGTCTCTAGTACAATCATCTCCTGCTCAACCAGAAAAATTGCCAACACCTGCACTGTCTCTAGAACATCAAGAATCTTCTCCTCAAGCTGATCAATCTCATGTACATAAAGCTGAAAAGTATCCTAATGAAGATGTGCATGCTGATGAAGTAGTCTCAATAAATGATTCAGATGATGAAATTCCGGTTGAAATAGTAGATCCACCCCTTCCAACTCTTCATTTCCAGATTCCAACTCTTCTGCCCACAATAAAGGAAGATGAAATCAGTACAGTAAACAGAAGGAAAGCCTCTACCTCTACTGTTCTGATTAAAGAAGTCCTTCCATGGACTGTTCCTGCTCAGCCACATCCATCTCCTCAAAAAGAAGTCTTCCCTGAAGGTACAATTCTTCACAAAATTGAAGCAATGGTAGCTGCTCAGAGAAAGTACTTTGATGATTCTCTGCAGGTTATAAATGACAAAGTAAGTGCTTTAGAGAAAGAAATGAGTCGAGGATTTGCTGAAATCCAAGACAATATAGATGAGTTTAAAAAGCTTCTGCAAATTGGTGGCAAAACTATTGACCATACTATTACTAGCATTGGCACAGTCATAGAGCAATCTGTTACTCTTGCTAATAATTAAATTCTCCTTGACAAATGAGGTGATGAAAGAAACTTTAAAACTTGGGAAGAAGTTGGTAAGTTTAAAGATGATGTAATCAGCACCCTCTCCCTAGAAGTCAGAAAGGGGGATGATAAAGTGAAGGAACTGTTAGAAAAACAAGCTGAGAACATGAAAAATAAGTGGGAAGATCAGTTAAAAGAGATTCGGACATGTGTTCTCAAAACATTCAAGAATACCAAGTTATATACCTATGATACTTCCATATGGATGCACAATTAGCTATTTCCCGAATTTACCATGGATCCAAATGCTCCTCCTCCTGCAAATCAAAAAGTCAATATTCCTACTTTCTCTCCTCCTCCAGACTATTTTGAAGGACCTCCTCCAGCACACTTTGAAGGACCTCCTCTAGATTACTATGAAGGACCTCCTCCTGATGTCTATGAATAAGTACGGGAATCTGAACAAACAGTGATGCCTCCTCATCATCCAGAAGTTCAGAAAGCAAAAAGAAGGAAGTATGGTGATGGAGCCTCTACAAGTAGATCAACTCCATATCAAGAAGCTCAAGGGAAGAGAACTCAAGATTATACTGAAGTTTGGAGTCCTACCTCCAAGTCTCTCATTCTTGAAACTCTGAAGTTAGTGATTGATTTTAATGAAGACATGAACCTCACTAAAGCCCTCATGAATGGGAGTTGTATGAGAAGTCCCTTACCAAGAGAGGAATTTATGACAGGGAATATGGCAGAAATTACCCTAAGGCTCCACCTATACCACCTAAATACTTTCCCAAGCCAAATAGTTATCAGAAGATACAATGAGAGAAGCTTGAGAGACAAGGAAAGCAACATTCAAAGGAACAGTAAACTGAAGATGATGGAAGTTCATTTTTGAAATTGTAGAATTTAATTCTCTTGGACAATTTTCTACTTATATGAACTTTTAATTCTAATCTGATTTTTACATATTATTGCATTTCTTCAAATTTTCACGCTATTAGTATCTTTATGTGTTTTTCTCTTAATGTAATTCACCTTACTGTAGAGAGTTCTGACTTCTATAAATAGGGTGAGATTGTTCGGTATGTCATCCACAATAGCCCAGATTTATATGAAGTCACCCTTAAACTAAGATGAATAAAGTTTGTATTTAATGCTCTTTTTGTTAAGTATTTATAGGACTCAATTGCTAAGTGTAGACCAATGTCATTCTGTAATGAGCCACCAAATACAGGACCATACAATGTAATCCCTCATTATGTGATCCATAGTATTGACTCATGTGTAGCCTCTCTATTGGGACATACTTCCTTTTCAAGCACTAAGGGCAAGAGAAAAGATGGATGCTAAATTTTATAAAGAATAAAGATCTTAAGTTTTTCAGAAAAAGTCTAAGTCCTTTTCTCGAGTACTATATTTATACTCGAGAACGACTTATGATTATTCTCGAGTAAGACATGTCTTCATTTAGAGTAACAGAAGTTGTTCTCGAGAAAGCTTCATGCTGTTCTCGAGAAGGGCTTTTGTTCTCGAGTAATATATGACATTTCTTCTCGGGATGTTTATTTCCCAGATAAATAATTTTTCTAAGTCTTTTTCTCGAGAAGACCAATATTATTCTTGAGAAGACTATCTTTTGTTCTCAGGATGCAGAAGGTATTTGTCAAGACTCAGAGTACTTTTCTCGAGAGCCAGACCTTTGCTCTCGGGATGACTATTTGTTCTCGAGTAACAGGATGTTTCTTATCGAGAACAAAACTTCATTTTTCTCGAGTACTTCTTTTCATTCTCGACACTGCAGATTTCCACCACCACATATTTTTTTCAAAGTACTTTTCTCGAGACCGCCTTTTGTTCTCGAGTATAATATATTTTCTTCTCGAGAACAATCAACTATTATTCTCGAGAAAGCTGTTTTCTTCCTCCATATCATTTTTCTCTAAGTCTTCTTCTCGAGAACTTCCTTATTGTTCTCGAGTAACAGAATTCATTAGTTATCGAGTAAAAACCTTCTTCTCAAAAACACCCTGGTCTATTTTTCTAAAAATCTCTAAATCCAGACATATGTATATTTCAAACATCATTAACGTGTGATTGGTCCACATGGATGTCATTAATGATGATTATGACCATTAGGGAAATCCTATATAATGTCTTGTCATTTTCGACCAACCCTAAGAAGTTTTAAGAAGAAATTAAGAAGAATTCAGCTACCGCAAGAAGTATTTTCTAAGTTTTTTGAATCTGTTCTTTCTTTCCAAATCGAGAGTCGCGGATCTTCTTCTTCATCATCTAATGGCTTTCGATTCAGATTGATTCAGAGAAGGTTAATTCATAGATCGAGATTATTGTCAACGACAGGTCCTTTACTTGATCGTGTGAGTCTAGAGATTTTCAAATCCAAAAATTGTTGATTCTTCTTCAACGATTTTGATAAAGCTGCAAAGCTCAACGAAAGAAGAACAGGGAGAAGGATTTCAGATCTGAGAATATATCATTGTTTGTAGTTATTCATTTCATTCTACTCTTGTAGGAGATCTTTCACCGAGTTGCAGGAGTTGTTTTCTCCGAGTTTTTGTTGGAAGTTTTTATCTTCCGAGTGTAGATCCAAGTTTTCGGATCGAGTTGTGGGAACGTTGTTCCAAGATGTAGGATTGTTTTCAATCCGAGATTAGTGGAGTAGCAGAGTCTAGTGCTTTGCTAGATCGGTGAGTGGAAAGTGGATGTACCCATGGTTGGGGAACCACTATAAATCTTGATGTCGTCTGTGATTGCTTGGTTCTTATTCTGTGCATAGATTGTTAAATTTTTTATTCCGCAAAAGACGCACAACTCACCTATTCACCCCCCCCTCTAGGTGATTTAGGTAAGACAACTTAAAACATTTTCAACATATTACATGTGCAATACTGGGTTAAATAAGTGTCAAAATTTTGGTTTAATCAATTGAGTTTGGGGTTAATACACTCTCAGTTGAAATTAATTTAAGGTTATTAAAATTATGTCTAATTGCACCGCAAATACAACACATATCAGAATGTGTACGGCAAGACAATCTTATCCCTGCAAGATTAGGCAACACAGTTAGGCGCTAGTTGAAAATTTAATTACTAAAGAAAACAGATGTTGAGCAAAACATGCTTACTCAATAAAAACTATAGAAAAGATGGTCTGCCGATATGTGTCAGGTTTCAATCCTGGCCATTGATCAATATTAATCAACAAAATAGATTAGTGAATTTTCGCCTTCGTTTTAGGAATACCTATAAATAGAAGCGCTTGTGTAATAAGCCAATTCACTGTTCCTACCCTCTCCCGCCCGTATTCACTTAATTGACGGAAAGTCATTTTCTCTAGCCTTCTCAAATTCTCCGATGAAATGGCACCTAAGGGACAAGATTTCCTCTTCGAAGGAGCAGAGGTGGATCGCAATGGATTCGTTGATGCCCTAAAAGAAGTTCAGCATGTGCTGAACCTTCTACATATATCTAACCTAGCCTTCGTCCTGACAGAACCTTGTCTTCTGTGGAAGAGGGAAGTGCTAGAGTTGTTCACCAACGCCAAAGCAGATGCTTCGATAGGTAAAGTTAAGACCATAGTAAGCGGGAAGAAAATCAAGATTACCCCTAGAAGACTCAGCATGGCTCTGTAATTTCCAAAGCTTTCTGGAACTGAGGATGAAGAAGTGTTGTTGCTGGAGAATGTAAAATCGGCAATGAAATGGTGTGGACTTTCCAAGCACACCACCAGATCAATTCAAAGGAAATAACTTAACCTGAGAGGTAAGTTTCTAGCTAATTTCATTGGGAAAGCTCTGATATGCAAAACAGGCTCCCATGATAAAATTTCAAAGAGGATGATTGAACTAATGGCAAGGGTCATACTGTCCAAGAGAACTGATTGGGAAGAGTGGTGTTTGAAAGGATAGTGGATTGCATGGTTGAACCAAATTTGGGGAGAATCCTTTCACTATCTGCGAGAGACAGTCCCAAAAATTCTGAATCTGTAGCTTGGTGCAAGAATACACCACATGAGAAGAATGGATATCAGAATGCTTGAGAGATGGGATAGGGTCCTTCAGCCTCGTGGTCCATAAGCTGCGGAAAGGAAAGGAAAGAGAATTGTTGCTACTGAGCCCAGCTCCTCTAGCAGGTCATCTGAGGAAGAAGAGCCTCATAATCCTGAACTATCATCATCTGCTGAAGAGTCCAGGAGGGACATAAACATTTAGGTATCTTCCTCTTCTGATCTTACCCCTCTCAGTCGTGTAAGCAGACTAGAGTCAGATATTATTCCTGAAGTTGATGAGACTACTGCTGAGTTAGCTAGATCTGCTGCAGAGGAAGGAGATGGTTTGCCTTCAGCTAAGGATGCTGGGAAAATAGCAGAGGAAATTATTTACAAGATCTCTGCATAAATGAAGGAAGATGCTTCCAGGCATGTTGATACAGATGATCACATTCCTACACTTGATGAGGCTAAAGTTTCTAGCCCTCAGTGTGAGGGGGAGCATCTGCTATAGGTAGTTATGGAAATAGCATTCTCTAAGGATCTGTCTGCAAAGGCTGAGGGGGAGCAGCTTATGCAAGAGATAATGCATGATGAATTAATTGTGGGGGACACTCTTCAGGTACCACCCAAGGATAATCAGCCAACTGAAGCAGAAGGTATTGTTGCTGACCTGCATGCAAATGATAGCACGCCAGAGGTTGAGGGGGAGATACCATATGATCTTCCTTCTCATGACATACATGATTTAGTTTTCTCAGAATCTGAGAAAGTGGAATACAGTCATGAGAATCTTACTCCTCACCACATCCTGAAAATGACACAGCTCAAGAAATAGGGAGCAAGCTTGTACAAGAAGCTCTGGATGAGGGCACATCTACCAGAGTTGATCCGCTACCACCAACTTTCTTAGCCCAGCTAAAGGCTTTGCTTGATGAGAAAAGGAGGGTACTACAAAATTATGTGGATGATACCCTCAAAGATGTTTGAAATGATCTTGCAACTGATATCAAATCTATATGGTTTGAACTAAATCTGTTGAAAGGAGAAACAGTCAAATTCTTCACAAGTGCTGCTGGAGCTGTAGACTGTACAATGGAGAAGCTGGATGTGTCAGGCCAGAACATTGTTGTTATCATAGAAAATCAAAGGATTCAAGCCAAGAATAGTGTGACAATCCATGAAAATGAAAAAATTCTGAGAAGTGAACAGAACAGTGAAATATTCACAAAAATGGATGCCTGCACCAAGATGTTTGATGACCACATGTTGGAAGTCAAGAATCATGTCACTGCTGGAGTGAACTACCTGGAAGTAGAGAGAAGCAAGGCAAGAAGCTCCCAAACAAATACTTTAATTGAAGAGGCCAAAAAGGGGAAGAGAGAAGCCTTAAGTATCAATACTGAAAACATAGTCTGGGCAACAAATGTTGTGAGATGCTCATTGGGATTAGAGCCAGTGCAATATGATAATATCCCAATGATGCATGGTCAAGTATGAAAGTGATATCAGATATGTTCTGATACCAACTGAAAGTGAAGGGATAGATCACACTAACTCTAGAGGGGGGTGAATAGAATATTAAAAATCTTTTGATTAATTTTTATAGCGGATTAAAATAAGTGATATCTATATGTATATCGGAGAAATAAAACACAGAAATCACAGCACAAAAAATAACAAATATAGCAACCAGATGACACAAAGATTTTATAGTGGTTCCCATAAAACTTAGGTACATCCACTCTTCTACCACCATGGTAGGAATCCACTACATGTTTTGATCAGGTGCCCTGTCACCACAAGATCTATTTTCAAGGGAGATCTAGCAACCCTTTGAGCTTTTGATCAGGTGCCCAAAAATCAAAGTAAGTCTTTTGATCAGGAGACTTAACAACCAAGGGATTAACTTTTGAAGTGAGTTAGAAACCCTTTTATAGTGAGGTAAAAAAGAAAAGTGATATTGTCTTCTCTTTCTCAAAGCTCTGAGAAGAATAGTGAATTGTTTTTGTTGTCAAAGCTCCCCCTGAGATGTAGAATGATTCAGGAGAATGGAAGCTTTGGTCAGGGTGTAGGCCTTCAAGATTAGCACTTATTCTTCCAGTAAATATCTCTGAGTGATTGAGTTGTTGGTCTCAGATTTGTATGTTGTGTTGCTGGAAGAAAAACTTGAAGAAGACGAATGAAGATGAACAAGTATTCTGTATCACTATTTTTTGTTCTCAGAATGCAGATATTTTCTTCTTCTTTTTCCTGACTCAGTAAATTCTAACTGTTAGACTCTTTCACGACAATCTTTCGAAAAATCTTTTTATATCTGATTGCTGATTTTTAAATTCAAATCCTTGAAGTCCTGTGCATATTCTCTGGGAATTGGAATGGCTGAATATTGTCTTCAATGCATTTCCCTAATTGTCTCAGTAAATATGTTAAGTAATAACTCCGTGAAAATCCTTAATTAATGCTGCCAGGAACGGTCATATTCTTGAGAATATGAGCATTAGTTATCAGAGTATTAATGTTTGAAAATTTGAAATAAACTGAGTTTGAATTGCCTTAGATGTTTTGAGAAACTAAGAGAAGTTAGTCGAACAGAACTTGGATGGAGTTAGTCGAACTAAGGAAAGTTTTCGTCGACCTAAGCTCCAAGTTCGTTAAGCTGATAATTCTCCTTCATCGAGCTGAGCTCCAAGATCATCGAACAGAAAAAGCACATGCCAAATTGAGCTCCAAGTTCGTCAAGCTGAGAAGGCACTTCGTCGAGTTGAGATCCTAAGATAAGCTCACAGTTCTTCGACCTGAGCTAGACTTTCGTCGAACTCAACTCAGAGAAGGAACTCTGAGTTTGTCGATCTGAGATCGACGATCGTCGAGCTGAGTTTAGCTATCGTCGAACTCCTTTTTCCTGCAATCTTCAAAACTGCCTTATCTCTTAAGTCCTGAGTCTCTAAAGTCTCCTGGAACCTTCTGAAGGTTGGTCTCAGTGAACTAACCTAAAGTAATTGACCTTTACCCTAGAACTAACAAATGACCCTAGACTACACACAGTGGGTCATCAATCCTAATAGTGAACCTAGCCCAAATCACAAGTAGGGTTCTAACAAAGTACTAAAAACTTTGAACAGAGAACCTGTTCAAGACAATCAAGAGTATGGGATAGTTATAAAGATCGTGATAGTGTTGGTAAATAGTGGAGAGTGCAGCCCACTACTGCTAAAATTCCATCCTTCAGCCCCACTATAGACAAGGCACTACAGACAAGAGAAATGACTGCAGAAACTATTGAAGTTGAAGAGGAAGTCAGGATGAGAAAGAGAAAATACAGAGAAGAAATGGAGAAATGACCTGATTTCGAGCAGTGGAGCCTAGAGTCCAGATCCATCATCTTGCTTGCTTGGGATCAGGTCAAGAATAAGAAATAAGACAGAGGTAGATGGTATAACAAGAGCGAATGGGATAAGATGGAAAAGAGGGACAAAGAAAGAAGGATTTTCTGGAGGAACAAAAAGGCAAATATTCTCATTCCTAAAGCTGTGGAACCATCTAAATAATTTCCCAAGCCCTTCAGCTATTTTGAGAGACAAAAGGATAAAGATGAAGCAGGAGCTACCAAGGCTAAGGCTGTTGATGAAGCTGATAAGAAGGGAAAGAAGATAGCTGGAGCAGAAGACAAGCCGGCAAAGAAATCCAGAAGCATTGGGATTATGATAAGGGAACCTGAAACTTAAAATGTTTCAGGTTCTGCTTACAGGGCTAGGGATGTAACACCTTGTTTAAATTGCGGAAACATTTATTCGCTATATGATTCGATAGAACAATCATTTGCTATAATTATGATCAGTCTAACTCATCAATTGCTATAATTTTGACTTATCTGCTACATTATTTGATATGTCTATGATTTATCTGAATTATGTTGTGATGATGTGTTTTATATATAGAGAGAGAGAATAAATGCGTTAGTGTATATAGTGGCTTAGGTTTTGACTTCTTCAAATAGGGTGAGATTGTTGGGTCTATTGATCCCAATGTCCTAAATTTGAAGAAGGACCGAAAAATAATGTATACACATGTTGTGATCTAACTTGTGTTCAAGATTAATGATTACAGATTGTCCTGGTAAGCAATGATAGGAAAGGTAGCCTAAGTGGCTAAGTCAGGTAAGTTCTTACCTAACTGGTGGAAAGACAGAAAACTGTCTAAGTCCACTGGAATTGAGTGAAGATCATTCACACAACGCCATATAACTTATAGCGATGAGTAAAGCCTATTCAGACAAAGCCATGAAGACACAAGCTTAGAATGTGGCTAAGTCCACAGGCATTGAGTGAAGTCAACTCACTCAACGGCATACAGCAAAAAGCTGTGAGTCAGGCTAACACAGTCAAAGCCTAAAGAGAAATAAGCTGAAAAGTGTCTAAGTCCATAGGCATTGAGAGTACCTCACTCACTCAACGCCTTAGCTTCAAAATAGTTAAATAGTTGAGCACAGAGTTTGTCGAACTAAGGCATATGTTTGCCGTGTTGAACTTTCACTTGTTTGTCCAGATGAGCTAAACGTTCGTCGAACTAAACTCAAAGTTCGTCGAACTGAGATACTACTTATTTGTCGAGTTGAGCTCAAAGTTCGTCGAACCGTGTTCCAAGTTCGTTGTGCTCAACCTGGATTATGAAACAGAAAATCTGGCTAAGGTAGAAAGCGTTGAGTGAAGTATGTTCACTCAACGCTCTCAACTCCATGACATATAATTTGTTAAGGAAAAAAGCGTTGAGTGAGGCATGCTCACTCAATGCTGTCAACGATTAAGATGTTGAAGAAGCGGAAATGGCTAAGCCAGAAAGCGTTAAGTGAGGCATGCTCACTCAAAGTTCTCAGCTCCTTACATGCGGAATAGGCTAGAGAAACTGTTAAGGCAAAAAGCATTAAGTGTGCATTACTCACTCAACGCTGTCAATGTCTAGTGAAGAAAGAATTCTATCTAAGGTATTTGGCGTTGAGTGATGCTCAGTCAGTCAACGCAAGGCAGTATAAAGCTGAGTGTTGGGCATTGTATCCACAATAACCTAGATTTTGTGATGTCACCCTTGAACTAAGATGAATTAAGCTATATTTGATGTATTGTTTGAGTTATGTGTTTGCAGGATTAAATTGCCAAGTGTTGACCAATGTCAGTCTACAATGGGTCACCAAACACAGGACCATACAATGTAATCCCTCATTGTGTGATCCATGGTGTTGACTCATGTGTAGCTTCTCTATTGGGATACACTTCATTTTTCAGCACTAGGATTGTTGGTGAAAGACATGTTGTTGATTCCATTGAAGAAAGGAAAATCCTCATGAACTAGAATTTTTTCTAAGTATTTCACTCGAGTAGAATTCTAAGTACTCGAGTTCAACCTTAGATGTACTCGAGTAAGTCTAGTCCGGAATTCGAGTAAAGGAAATTGTACTCGAGATATTGAATCTAGTTCACGAGTGGCCAAGTCCGTTACTCGAGTAGACTTCTTCTCTTTCTCGAGTTGACAGAATTTCCTCTCAGAAATATTCTAAGTATAATACTCGAGTAGTCAAGTTAACCACTCGAGTAGATGAGCCCTTTGTCTCGAGTTACAGAAGGACTATTCTCGTGTTGAATCTACCCTACTCGAGTAGTAAAGTTCTTGTACTCGAGTAGTCTGCTTACTTCTTGAGTAGTCTAGTTCCAGTACTCGAGTAGTCAATTTTATCTCCCTGAATTCTCTCTAAGTGCTCTTCTCGAGATGTTCATCTCCACCTCTCGAGTAAACTTTTTAGCACTCGAGTAATCTTTATTCCACTCAAGTGTGTATAGATTCTATTCTGAATTTCCTGAAGGACTTCATCTCGAGTAGTCTATTGTTGTCTTCTCGAGAACTCATCTCAAAACTCGAGTACTTCTCTTTTCACTCGAGTAATTCAGTCAACTTTCCATAAATTTTCGCTAAGTCCTAACTGATGGGATTTTCAAATGACTTGACATGATTGGTCCACGTGGACATCATTAATGCTAATTATGACCGTTAGGGAGACCTTATATAAGGTTTTGTCATTTAGAGTAACCCTAACAACCGCTGAAAAGAAATACTCTAAGATTTCTGAATCAGATTTTTCTCTTTCTTAAACGGAAGCCGCCATCGCTCCTTATCGTGCAAATCGCCTAGGGCTTTCATTGAAGAAGATTCAGATCTGTTGACTTCCAGATCGAGATTGTTCTCAACTTCTTCATCTTCTCTCTGATCGTGTGAGTCAAAAATTTTTAGATCAGGATCCTGCCGTGGTGTGTCTTCTTCAAAGTTTCTGACTGTGTCGCATATTTCAAGGAAGAAGACCTTGGCCGAAATCTCCAGATCTGAGAAATATTAATGTTTGTATTTCATATTTTCAATCAATTCTTGTAGGAGATTATTCTCCGAGTGTAGGAGCTGTGTTCCCCGAGTTGTTGGAAGTTTTCATCTTCTGAGTGTAGATCTGTTTTGTGGATCAAGTTGAAGGAACTTTGTTCTGAGGTATAGGATTGGTTTCAATCCGAGATAGTGGAGTAGCCGAGTCTAGTGCTTTGCTAGATCGATGAGTGGAAAGTGGATGTACCCAAGGTTGGGGAACCACTATAAATCTCTGTGTCCTTTGTGATTGCTTGATTATTTTCTGTACATAGATCGCTAATTTTTATTCTGCAAAAGACGCACAACTCACCTATTCACCCCCGTCTAGGTGATTTAGGTAGACAACTGAACACTTTTAATTGGTATCAGAGCCAGGTTGATCATTAAAAGGATAACACCTTGATCAGATCTGACTTAAGTTATCTTCTGAGTTATTTAAGCATGAATAAGGCATAGATAAAGAATAAGGCGGCCAAGAAGGCTTTGGCTAATGAAAAAGAGAATGCCCCTCAAGATCAGACTTCTTTCAAGAAGGTCATATTTCCAACAAACGTGTTTGATCTTGACTCGTCCTACGATCAATTAGCTAGGCCTACTTATGTAGTTCCAAAGTCTCGTTACTAAGGATTGACTCGTCCGCGAAGCTTTGGTGAGATTGTCTTTAAGGCACCTTATGAAGAAATTACTCTTCAGAGCTATGACCCTTATAATCATGGTCATAACATTAAGAAAGCACCAAAGGTAAAGCCTATTGTGGAAAAGCCACTAAAGGAAAAGAAATCATGTGATTGCCATCACCATGAAGCTTCTTCCTCCAAGAATGTTGCCCCTACTAGACCACCATCTCAAAAGGTCAAGCAGGAGAATTTCAGGCAAAGATACAACATGTTTGACTGTTAGTGTTGTGGCAAAATTGGTCACTTTACCATTGACTGCTGGTTTAATTCCAGGAATTTTGCAACTTCTCAAGTTGGCAATATGAGAAAGAACACTCATAACACTAATACTCGTAGGGGGAGTATTCTAACAAGAGACCAAGGACTCCATACATGTTTGGATTCCTAAGGCAAATTGATTTGTAATTGCAGGTATGTCCAAAGGCCACCAAAACTCCTATTTGGTACTTGGACAGTGGATGCTCTCGACACATGACCGGGACAAGAAGCCCTCTTCAAAACATTCTCCAGTCTTGAACGGTCCAAAGGTCATCTTTAGAGGTTCAGACCGATGAATTACTAAAGGTTATTGTATGACATCTAACGGTAGTGTATCCTTCTCAGATGTGACTTATGTTGAAGGATTGGAACACAATCTTATGAGCATAAGCCAGCTCTGCAATAAAGGATATGTCGTTGAATTTTCATGCTGATAAGTGCTTGATAAAATCGGTTGACAATATGGAAACGATTCTATCGGGCACTCGAAGCAGAAATATATTTTGTTTGAATTTTATTTGTATAGACTCTTCTACATCAGTGTGCTTTTTGGCTCAAGATAGTGTGTCTCTTGGAGACCAATGGCACAAGAGACTAGCACATATTAATTTCAAAACTATTAATAAATTATTTTCACTTAATTTAGTACGTGATGCCCAAAATGTCAAGTACGTTAAAGATAGACCTTGTTACGCATGTGTGAAAGGCAATAAAATAAGGGCTACCTTTAAAAGCGTTATTAGAAAAGATTCAAATAGGTGTTTACATCTACTTCATATGGACTTGTTCGGTCCACTGCAAATTAGAAGTTTGGGAGGTAAGGATTATACATTGGTTATTGTTGATGATTACTCGTGCTTTGCGTGGGTGTTCTTTCGAAAACACAAGTCAGATACCTTTAACATCTTTACTAATTTTGTCAGGCAGGTCCAGAATGAATACAACTATTCTGTAGTCAAAATCAGAAGTGACAATAGAACAGAGTTCAAGTCTGGGACTATGACAGAATTCTACGAACGCTTGGGTATCTTTTATGAGTTTTCCTCTCCTTGTCCTCCTCAATAGAACGGAGTGGCTGAGAGAAGGAATAGAACACTCATAGAGGCCTGTAGGACCATGTTGAGTGATGCCTCACTACTGGAATATTTCTGGGCCGAAGCCATCAACACTATATGCCACGTGAAAAATCGAGCACTCATAAACAAGAACCACAATAAGACACCTTACGAACTTTTAAAGGGCAGGAAACCTACTGTTTTGTATTTTAGAATTTTTGGCTGTAAGTGCTTCGTCCTTAACAATGGCAAGTGTCACACTACAAAATTTAGCGAAAAGAGTTTTGAAGGTATTTTTGTAGGGTATAGTAGCCATAAAAAGGCATACATGATATTTAATAGAAAAACCCTGGTTGTAGAAGAATCCATTCATGTTGTATTTGATGAGACGAGCTTGTTACAAGGCAACTCTTCTAGTGTGTTCATTGAAGATGTAGGTACGATGTTGAATGAACTTAACTTGGGTGAGCCGACTGAAGAAAATGGTGAAACGTTCATCAAGATCACCACTCCAACCCCGATTGGAGAGGTTGACGATCAAGATGAAGAAATCATCCAAGTTGATGAAGTTACTCCGGTGATTAAAGACACTCCAGATGCAAGGACTCTAAAGCTCAGACATCTGAAGGATCACCCAATGGACCAAATCATAGGAGATCCCCGGGATGGTGTCTGAACTCATAAAGGTACAATTAACGATAATTTATATTTAAGTTTTCTATCACAGGTTGAACCGAAGAAGTTTGAGGAAGCAAACTCAGATGCATCATGGGTAATGACAATGGAAGAAGAACTAAATCAGTTCAAGCATTGTCAAGTTTGGAAACTTGTTACAAGACCCAAAGGTAAGAATGTCATCGGGACAAAGTGGGTCTACAGCAACAAGATGGACGAGGATGGAACAACCATAAAGAACAAGGTCAGACTCGTCTCCAAAGGATATCGCTAAGAAGAAGGAATTGACTTTGAGCAGATGTACGCTCTAGTGGCAAGGCTGGAGGCAATCAAGTTATTCCTAGCATATGCCTCTCTTAAGGGCTTCACTGTCTATCAGATGGAAGTGAAGTCTGCCTTCCTTGATGGTGACATAAAGGAAGAGGTGTATGTGGACCAACCTCAAGGTTTCGTTGACTATAAATTTCCTGATTATGTTTATCTATTATCTAAAGCAATATATGGTCTGAAACAACCTCCTCGAGCTTGGTTTGAGATGTTGTCTACCTTTCTTCTTGAGAACAAGTTCATAATGGGAAAGATAGATAAGACATTATTTCTTAGGGAAATAAAAGGCAAGATTTTGCTAGTGCAAATCTATGTCGACGATATTATTTTTGGCTCTACTGATGACAATCTCTGCAAGATGTTTTCTAAACTTATGCAAGGGAAGTTTGAAATGAGCAGTATGGAAGAGCTGAATTATTTCTTAGGGCTTCAGGCGAAACAATCCGACGATGGAATTTTCATCTCGCAGATAAAGTTCACCAAGGAGCTAATTAAGAAATTCGGAATGGAGAATGCAACCTCTATGAAGACTCCAATAGGTTCAGCTGTGTCTCTGGACAATGATGAGAAAGGGAAACCTTTTGATGAAACCAAGTATAGAAGCATAATTGGATCCTTGCTCTACCTTACTGCTAGTAGACCTGACATAATGTTGTCAACATATGTATGTGCTAGATTTCAAGTGAACTCTAAGGAATCTCACTATGCTGCTGCAAAGCGGATTTTGAGATACCTTAAAGGTACACCAAATTTTGTCTTATGGTACCCAAGAAGTAATAATAACAAACTAATTGGTTTCTCAGATGCAGATTTTGCAGGTAGAAAGAAAGGAAGAGCACTTCCGGGACTTTCCAATTCCTTGGAAGAAGACTCATTTACTGGAGAGTAAGAAGCAGACCCGTATTGCAATCTTAACAACTGAGTCAGAGTATATCTCTGCATCCAGTTGTTGTGCACAGTTGCTATGGATAAAGAACCAGTTTGAAGACTATAACATGAAGTTTCCAAACATTCGTTTATTTTGCAACTCTTCAAGCGCGATTGCAATAGCCAACAACTCAGTCTCTCACAGCCGAACAAAGCACATAGAGCTGCGATACCACTTCATCTGGGAGCATGAGGAGCATGGGGACATAGATCTACAATATATACCAACTAACATGTAGATTGCAGACATATTCACGAAGCCGCTGGATGAGACCAAGTTCTCGTTCTTCAAAACAGAACTTGGAATGTTCAACAAAGAAGATTAGAGAAGGAGGACTCACAACAAAGCTCAAAGATCAAGAAATTTGTCAAAAATCAAAATTTCTAAAGTTCTGACTTAATGACTCGAGTAAGTTGATGACCACTCGAGTACTACTTCAGACCACTCGAGAACTTAGCAAGTCACTCGAGTACTACCACTCGAGTAATGAGTTTTCTCTCGAGAAGCATGTAGACATCACTCGAGTACCTTATTCTCTCACTCGAGTACTATCGGTCCACTCGAGAAACAGGAAGACATTTTCACAACTTCTATTCAAATTTATTTATTCGCAACACGAATCTTATACCGCCATTTTCAAAGGTATGTTAGATTAATTTATTTCTTAATCATCGATAATTAGGGTTATATAAATAGAAAATCCGGATTTCATTTTCTACACGAATTCAAAACCCTCTCACTCGAGAAAGAGAAAGTCTTTTCGCCTTCCGCCACTGTCGCAGAGCACGCCGCCGTCTTCTTCCCCGCAGCGAATTTCTCACAACTCTTTGGACCATGGCACCACCTTCAAATATTGGGATTGGTAGTGAACTTGTCACCGTCAGTATTGCCGAACTATCAGACGATTTCAGAAATCTCCACATTCTTCTCGACACCGCCGACTTGACATTCATTCTCCAGCACCCCTACAAAATCTTATTTCTAGAAGTTGAAGAATTCTTTAAGAACATCAAAGTGCGAAGAAATGGTAAGGTCCTTAAGTCTAAAGTCAAGGGAATTAAGATAAAGCTAACCAAGACCTCTGTTTCAACGCTTCTTCGGCTACCCGTATTTGATGAAGAAGAGAACATAACTCATGAAGATTCAGATAGAGCCTGCATGTTCTGTGGACTTTCACCAGAAGTACTTTCCAT
This sequence comes from Platanthera guangdongensis, assembly GCA_039583875.1. Classification (NCBI taxonomy): domain Eukaryota; kingdom Viridiplantae; phylum Streptophyta; class Magnoliopsida; order Asparagales; family Orchidaceae; genus Platanthera; species Platanthera guangdongensis. The sequence continues at coordinate 83,775,571 of CM077167.1, read as the reverse complement.
TCGTCGACCAGGTCTCAACCCGGAGAGCAAATTTCTTGTGGACATTATTGGCAAGGTTCTCCTCTGTAATACAAGCTCCATCAGGGACATTTCTTTTGATATGTTTGACATCATGACTGCCATCATCTGCAGAAAAAGGTTTCAGTTTGGTATGCTAATTCTTAATAAGATAAGGAAGAGCATCAAGGCTCCTAACTATGTCAGGATCATCTCTCTGCTACTGCATGACATAAATCCTGATGTATTTAATTTCTCCAAGGGAACAACCATTCACCATATGAAGAAAGTATCCATCTCATCCATTCAGAGATGGGAACTGAAGTTTCTGAATCCTGCCCAGACTGCTAAAGCTAATGAACATCCAGCTGCAGAGGACAGGACTCCATCCCTCTCCACCTCATAGTGCTGGCACATTTGGTGCAGCTGTTGAGGGCGAGCATGCTCCTTTTGCTGCAGTAGAAAGGACACCTACTCCACCTGCTGCTGCTTCTCTCCCTCCAACCACTCCAGAAGATACTCTATCAGATGCTCAAGTCCAAGAAACTATTCTCTCTACAGAAGAATCCATTAACCAGATGATTGAAGAACTCAACACTAAAGAGCCTCTTCCTCCCCTCCAGAAAGAGCAACCTACAGAACCAACCAAGGAACCCACTCCAGTACCATCACCCTCCCCTGTTCCATCTCCATAATCCCCTGGTCCCAAATTCCCTATTGCTGACATAGAATAAGATGATACAATACTGATTTTTGATGAGAAAGAGCAAACCCCAGAACCAATTGAAGCTACTCTAAAGAGCTTGGATTTCCCTCTTCCCACCTCCTTCATTGATGAAGAAGGAGATGCTTTGATTCACATAACCAGAGCTAAGAGCTCAGTAATCATTGAAGAGATTACTCCATGGTCTACTTCTCCTCCTCCAGTTCCTCATACAGCTACTCCAACTCCTGCTGCCAATGATATTCTTAGTAAGATAGAACAGATGCTACTCGACCAAAGAAAACATTTTGATGACTCCTTGAAGGTAGTTCAAGAGAAAGTTTCGACTCTTGAAAAAGAGATGAGTAGAGGTTTTGCAGAAATTTAGCACAATACAAAAGAGCTTAGATAGTTATTCAAGATAGGTGGAAAAGCTTTGGATCACACAATTACCAGTGTTGGCAAAGTGATGGAACAATCTATTACTCTTGCTAATAATAAGATTCAGTTAGAAAAGTTGGCCCAAGAGCACACTTTCAAAATCTATAACGAAGTGGGTAATTTCAAAGAACCTGCCATAGATGAACTCTTTATAGAAGTCAGAAAGGGGGAGACATTAGTTAAATGATACTTAGAAACCTCAGATGCTGCCAAGAAAACTCTCTGGGAAGCAAAGCTAAAGGAAATTCATGATGATGTGCAGAATCAGATCCATAGTGTAAAATTTCATACCCATGATACAGTTGTCTGGATGCACAACCAGATATTTCTTAATTTTCAAGCAGATCCAAATATAATTCCTCATCATCTGAATCCCCTAGCTCCTCTAGCTCCAGCTCTAGTTCCTCAGCCTATCTTTTCTCTAAGACCTGAAGGCTTTGAAGCTCCTCCTCCAGAAACTTATTCTAAGGTTTGGGAATTAGATCAAACAGACATATTTCTTCAAGCTCCTCCAGAGATTCACATCCCAAAGAAAAGGAAGTATGGTGATGGAGCTTCTTCCAGTAGATCCATTCCAGTTCCAAAGGCAGAGAAAAGGAAAGCTCCTGAATTTGCAGAGATCTGGAGTCCTATATCAAAGTCACTTATCCTTGATACTCTCAAGTTAGTCTTAGATTTCAATGCGAATAGACATGATCATTACAGCTCCCAAGAGTGGGACTTGTATGAGAAATCTATGACCAAGAGAAGACTCTATGATAGAGAGCATGGAAGGAATAATCCTACTGCACCTCTAAAACCTCTCAAATACTATCCAAAGCCATATAGCTATCAAAGGAGGCAATAAGAAAAGAAGGACAGACAGCAACAACAACAGCAACATCAAGCTTAAGAATGAATAAAGTTATAAGAGTGTTGATGGGAATTGTGTAGAAATGATTTTGGACAATTCTATTTATATACAATCTTAATTTTGTTAATCTACTCTTGGCTTATAATCCCTGTACATGTTATTTTGTTTTCTCTCCTGTATATCTATCTCTTTATTTGTTTATATAATTCAACTTAGTGTATATGGTTCTGACTTCTACAAATAGAGGGAGATTATTGGGTATTGTATCCACAATAACCTAGATTTGGTGAAGTCACCCTTGAACTAAGATGAATTAAGTTATATTTGATGTATTGTTTGAGTTATGTGTTTACAGGATTAAATTGTCAAGTGTAGACCAATGTCAGTCTACAATTGGTAACCAAACACAGGACCATACAATGTAATCCCTCATTTTGTGATCCATGGTGTTGACTCATGTGTAGCCTCTCTATTGGGATACACTTCATTTTTTAGCACTAGGGTTGTTGGTGAAAGACATGTTGCTGATTCCATTGAAGAAATGAAAATCCTCATGAACTAGAATTTTTTCTAAGTATTTCACTCAAATAGAACTCTAAGTATTCAAGTTGAACCTTTAGATGTACTCAAGTAAGTCTAGTCTGGAATTCGAGTAAAGTAAATGGTACTCGAGATATTGAATCTAGTTCTCGAGTGGCCAAGTTCATTACTCGAGTAGACTTTTTCTCTTTCTCGAGTTGACAGAATTTCCTCTCAGAAATATTCAAAGTATAATACTCTAGTAGTCAAGTTAACCACTTGAGTAGATGAGCCCTTTGTCTCGAGGTACAGAAGGATTATTCTCGTGTTGAATCTACCCTACTCGAGTAGTAAAGTTCTTGTACTCGAGTAGTCTGCTTACTTATCGAGTAGTCTAGTTCCAGTACTCGAGTAGTCAATTTTATCTCCCGGAATTCTCTCTAAGTCATCTTCTCGAGATGTTAATCTCCACCACTCGAGTAATCTTTCTAGCACTCGAGTAATCTTTATTCCACTAGAGTGATTATCGAGTCTGTTCTGAATTTCCTGAAGGACTTTATCTCGAGTAGTCTGTTGTTGTATTCTCGAGAACTCATCTCAGTACTCGAGTACTTCTCTTTTCACTCGAGTAATTCAGTCAACTTTCCAGAAATTTTCGCTAAGTCCTGACTGATGGGATTTTCAAATGACTTGATGTGATTGGTACACGTGGACGTCATTAATGCTAATTATGACCGTTAGGGAGATCTTATAAAAGGTCTTGTCATTTCGACTAACCCTAACAAGCGCTGAAACAAATACTCTAAGATTCCTGAATTGGATTTTTCTCTTTCCTAAACGGAAGCCGCCGCCGCTCCTCTCATGCAAATCACCTAGGGCTTTCGTTCAAAAAGATTCTGATCAGTTGACTTGCAGATCGAGATTGTTCTTCAACTTCTTCATCTTCTCTCTGATCGTGTGAGTCAATAATTTTCAGATCAGGATCCTATCGTTGCATGTCTTCTTCAAAATTTCTGACTGTGCCGCAAATTTCAAGGAAGAAGACCTTGGCCGAAATCTTCAGATCTGAGAAATATTATTGTTTGTATTTCATAGTTTCAATCTATTCTTGTAGGAGATATTCATCGAGTGTAGGAGCTTTGTTCTCCGAGTTGTAGGAAGTTTTCATCTTTCAAGTGTAGATCCATTTTGTGGATAAAGTTGTAGGAACTTTGTTCCGAGGCGTAGGATTGGTTTCAATCCGAGATAGTGGAGTAGTCGAGTCTAGGGCTTTGCTAGATCGGTGAGTGGAAAGTGGATGTACCCAAGGGTGGGGAACCACTATAAATGTAACGCCCCCAAATTTTTCGGCAATTATTTAAATCCTCGTTTGGCATTACGTTGGCGCATTTCCGGCTCGTGTCGTTGTTAGAGTACCTCGTTAGGTGTTCTTAGTGCTCGTAGCCTGTTTGCAGGGTTCCCCAGCTAGCCAGGAGTCTGTTTTGGAGACTCGGCTGAGCCTATCAGGGAATGCTTGTGCTTTGGTTCGGGTGAGGTTAGCCCGAGTGTGTGGTCGTCGAAGGTTGTGTCCGACTTCGCCGATGTTTTCGTATCCCGAGTGTTTAGCTACGGTGCGGACTTGTTTGGAATCCGAGAACGTTAATTTCCACGTTATTCCGACGGTCGCTAGTTAGCGAGTCGTCATTTATGTGGGCGTATTTTCATGTTTTTCGCATTTTAGTTTGGTGAGAGAGTTAGGTGTGCTAGTGTATTAAATGCATGTGTGCGGGTATGTGCGGTTAGGTGCAATATATATATATTTATAAGTGTAAAAATTTATGTGTATAAGTATATGAATAAGTAAATGTTTATGTGTTGGTGTACATGTATGTGTATAGTAGAGGCATATGTATAGGTTTGTATAAGTGTGTAAAGGTATATGAGTATATATGTATAATTGCTTAATTAAAATTTGATTTAGGTAAAGGATTCATATATATAGGATTTATCATTAGGTTATTTAGGTTTCCTTCCCACCCCCCCCCCCCCCCACCCCCCCCAAACCCGGCGGCCCGCTGTTGCATCCCGAGCGAAAGGCGTAAACAGGCGGAAGTCCCGGCGCTACTCCGACCGCCCGTTCGCCTCCCAAATCAGCCCGGATCTCCAGTTCGAGGCCGGATTCGAACTCCTCTAGGCTAGATCTTCGTTCCGAGGTAAACTTTTTGAGAGTTCACCATCCTTTTCTCCAGGTCTAGGGCCGCGGTTTCCTTGCTAATTAGTGCCCAGATTTTTTTTTCTTTTTCCAGGATTTCATAGATTGGTTGCTGGCCGAATTCCTCCTAAGATCAAGGCAAGTATCCCCTTGCCAAAGTAAATTTTCCATGCTTAGTCTTTGTTGCTTGATTTCTGGAGATTGATTGGTTGTTCTTGGACTTGAATATGAAATTAAGATCGGTATTTGTATGGTCACTACTTTGGAATCAGCTTTTCCATGAGATTGGTTTGTTGTTCTTTGTATTCCATGTACTGCCTTTATCTTGTTGTTTTCCCTTTTTTTATTCTGGCACATTCGTAACATAACTCGCTCCGTAACCGGATTTGTATCAAAACCACCCAAATCTCATGTTTTCTTTTATCTAGTGTTAATCCTCCGGTTTGCATTCGATGTCAAACTACCTTGCTTATGTGTGGTATCAATCACTCAATTTAAGCGTTTATGTTTTGATAGTGAACTAATCGAACGTGTGTTGTACCAATTTACTTGCACATGTGTAGTATCAAACTACTTGGATACATTTAGTATCGTGTTTTTTTTTCTTTTACTTCGTATCAAATCACTTGAATATACAAACTAGGGGTTTAGTACTCTGGTAAATATATAAATTCGTAGGTGTCAGATCTCTTGATACTTAAGTTTAGCCCAAGATACCTGCTTACGATATAATATTCTCAAGTGTTTTGCTATCTGTAGTGCTTGTGTACTCAAGTTGAATATAATTTTGCGAGGTTAGATGCGTATCTAGATACGGCCTCTAGAATACAATGGATTTTCACATCATTTAAGCTTATGTTTTTTTTTCATAGTCTTAGTAGTTGGTGGTTGCCTAAACGGCGGCAGTTATCCCCTGTCCGACGTGGCATCACGACGCGTGTTTTCTCCTACTCTGATACTTCTTATTTCAGAGAAAATGCGGGTTGTGACAGTTGGTATCAGAGGGAGGTTGCTTGACAATTTGTCGGGCAACCTTTCCTTTTAGGTATTAGAAGTTTAGCATCATGTCATACACACACCGATATGTCGTCAGCACGTCTTAGCTGAAGCACGAACACCACACTCATAGCATAACATGAAGTATACGGGGCATATTATGTAGTATGGGATGCATAATATGTGTTTGTATATGGATCTACCATAGGAGGAAACATGTGAGGGTTATGTAGTATTTGATGCATAACCTCACCACATGAATGCGACTAGCACGTTTTGTAACACCCCCTATCCGTCGCATAGCATATAGCAGTAGGTCCGGCCGGGGCCCGACGTCATATACTACAGACAGACCAGGTGGTTACTTATGGAAACCATCTAACCAATCTCAATGTCCTACACAGAGCATTCTAGCGGAAGCAGTTTATAAAAGTTGTAACAAAGAACCCAGCATTAAAGCACGAATATCCACTAATACAAAATAGGAATGTTATACAAAATACCCAAAATAAGTCTTAAGGCCTTACAAAATGTTTCACTTCAAATTACATGTTTTACAAACCACGGCACACAGGCCGGTCACACATGAATAAAGCAGTAAACACTTCCATTTAGGCCTTCGAGGGGCGGCTTCGCATTCGGGCTTTAGCCCGCTATTGACCACTTGGTCCAGCTGCACCTGCAAGCAACAAACCACCGCACGGTGGCAAAACAAGGCAACGGTCAGCAATGCTGACCAAATTATAACGATCCCGCCCCCACCTCGGGGCGGCGATGCTCCTTCCCTGCATTTCATTAGCATAAGCGAGCAATATAAACATATAGCGTTTCATCACAAACGTTGGCTCGCACGGCCACACGCCCCGTTCTCTCAGGGCACATTCTCGGTGAACCGGTCGATGTCACGTCAATTAAATCCATAGACATTCCGGACTCACCACCGCCACTTAGACGGCCAAACCTATGAGCAATATGTCTTCCTGGCCTGGGTCACAACAATTTAGGCCATTGACCGCCGAAGACCCTAATCTATGCCAACGGCAAGTGCCACGTGTCTTTAAGTCTCTTTAACACAACGACATAGAACGGGTACGGTTACATCTAACCCGTGCTCATATCGCAATGACAATTTAAGCCATTTGCGCGGGTCAAACTTCCACCGAGTCCCATTTCTATCACAATTCACATAACCCAGTTATGTTCAAGTTGGCTCTCTGGCCACCAAGTTAGCAAGATCTCGTATCCGCCCAGTTTTCCGGGTGCACCTTTGGGTTAGTCCCCAAGGCTCCCTGCTGCAATCTACCGCGTAGAAAACCCGAAAAACAATCCATAGCATGGAGTCTTCTCCGGCATTTATGCAATGCAACATCACCGATCCAGACCAACATGTCCGGGTAGGCTTCACACATCATGCCTATGTCCGTTCTCGCTTACGGACTCTAAACAACAGGGACTTCACATATCTACTTGAAGGAACGCCTCCAACTCTCCGCAAACTCGCGAGAGCGGGCTTCCTATGCAAAGAAAGAGAGCTACTCATGCTCAAGATGAGGATCGTTACCCTAGCGTTCCTCTTTGGCGCCATTGAAAAGTAAGCGGATGAAAAGCACCGCACTAGCTTTGCCTCCGTGGATCCGGAGTCGGCTCGCAATTCGGAGCTCCGAAGCTCCTCCAATGGCCGGATATAGCTCCTTCTTCCTTCCTTGGCTCTCTACTTTCTCTAAGGTTTTAGAAAGCTAACCACTCATGAAAAGTGAGGGTTTCTAAGTCCAATCCCGGGTATATCCCTTCAGGAACAACCCCCAGCCGTTGGATCTCAAAATAAGGAAACGAACGGCTTTGATTCGGGACTGAAATGCCCATTCTGGACCGAACACGACCTGGCACACGCCCGTGTCCAGGGCCGTGTGCCTCATTCGCCGTCAAAATCGAATCACCTGGAACAACACACGAGTATTGAACACGCCCGTGTTCGAGCTGACACGCCCGTGTTCCACCTGACACTGCCGTGTGGCCGGCCGTGTACCCCGATCATTTTTCCCCGAAATCAACCCGAGCACTGCACGGGTTCTAGGACATGCCCATGTCCTTACCCGTGTCACCTCAACATGCCTGGACCCCAGGCCGTGTACACGGTCTCGACACTCGACACTTCGTCGAGCGAAGATCGTCGACCTGATGACACGGCCTTGGACACGCCCGTGTCCTAGGCCGTGTGCCTTGTCTCGACACCATGTCGAGACCAAAGTGTCGACTTCCCGGGACGAGTGTCGACACGGGTTGACACGCCCTGCGACACGCCCGTGTCGCAGGCCGTGTGCCAAGTCTCGACACTTCGTCTAATGCAGAGTGTCGACTTCGCGGCTAAGTGTCGACACGAGTCGACACTCCCTGCGATACGCCCGTGTCGCAGGCCGTGTGCCCAGTCTCGACACAATGTCGAGACCAAAGTGTCGACTTCCCGTCTCAGTGTCGACACAGGCTTGACACGCCCTGGGACACGCCCGTGTCCCAGGCCGTGTGCTTGCAGCCAGAACCCAAACTGGCCCAAAACATCCCTCTTTGCTCCTTTGAGTTTCGGGGCGTTACAACTCTCCCCATCTTAAAAGAATTTCGTCCACGAAATTACATAAAGGAAAGACATGTACAAAACCAAAATTTGTACCTGAGCGGAACAACTCCGGATATTCGTCAAGCATAGTCTGCTCTCGATCCCAAGTGAGCTCCTCACGACCGCAATTGTCCCACCAGACCTTGACCATCCTGATCTCTTTATTGCGTAGCCACTTGACCTTCGAGTCCTCAATCCGCACGGGCTTAACCTTTGTCGTTAGCCCACTATCCACCGGCACTTGATCAACCGCGATCACTTGCGTAGGCTCTTGCACCGCCTTGCGAAGCACCGAAATATGGAATACATCATGTAATCCACCTAGCTCCACTAAAAGCTTCAACCGATAGGCTGCTTCTCCAACTCGCTCCAAAACCTCAAACGGTCCAAGGTACCTCGGGCTTAGCTTTTTCAATCGCCGCACCCGCGAGACACCCTTGAACGGCTTGATCTTTAAGTATACATAATCGCGCACAGCGAACTCCACATTCCTGTGCTTGGCATTATAGTACTTTGCTTGGCGGTCCTGAGCAATAAGCAACCTCTCCCGAATGGTTCTCACCAAAGAAGTAGCATCCTCCACTTCCGATCGCTTATACAACTTTGACTCACCAGTTTCTAACCAAGACAACGGCGCGCGACATTTTCTACCATATAGGGCCTCGAAAGGCGCCATTTGAATACTCCCGTGTCACAACAATCTTTGCCGGATCCACAGCAATACCCTCTCCACTCACTATATGCCTGAGGAACGCCACTAAGGATAGCCAAAACTCGCACTTCGAGAACTTGGCATACAACTGATTTCTCCTTAGCATCTCCAACACCAAATGAACATGCTTGAAGTGATCTTCCTCACTTTGCGAGTACACCAAAATATCGTCGATGAAGACGATCACGAAATGATCCAAGTACTCCCTGAAAGTCCTATTCATCAAATCCATGAACACTGACGGCGCATTAGTCATCCCAAACGGCATGACCGTAAACTCATAATGCCCGTATCTCGTACTAAATGCTGTCTTCGGGATATCACTCTCCCTTATTCGCAGCTGATAGTACCCAGCCTTGAGATCCAACTTCAAGTACACCGTCGACCCGACTAACTGATCAAAAAGATCATCAATCCTGGGGATCGGGTACTTGTTTTTCTCCGTCAGCTTGTTGAGCTCCCGATAATCAATACATAGCCTCAAGCTTCCATCCTTCTTCTTAACAAAGAGGACCGGTTCGCTCCAAGGCGAAGAACTCGGGCGCACATACCCTTGCTCCAACAACTCTTGCAGTTGAACTTTCAGCTCCGTCATTTCCTTAGGCGCTAGCCGATAAGGAGATCGTGACACAGGCTTTGCACCTGGCACTAGCTCGATCGTAAAATCTATCTCCCGCTGAGGCGGGGCTCTAGGAAGATCTGCGGGGAACACATCAGGGTATTCCGATACCACTGAAATACAATCCAATGCGGGCTTCGGCTTTGCAACCTCCACTAGTGTAAAGAACAGTTCTGCTCCGGCACGAACCGCCTTCACCACCTGAAGAGCAGACATCAACGTCTTGCTCGACCCCTTTAAGCCCGTAAAAGTCGTTTCACGACTTTCTCCCAGCTTGACTTCCTTGCTACCGCAATCTATATGGGCCTGCTGCTCCGAGAGCTAGTCCATGCCAAATATGACGTCAAACTTCACCAACGGAAGTAAAGATGCCTGCAGATCGAACTCCTGATTTCCTATACGAAGCTTAACATCGCAGATCCTATCCGCTCGCATCGAACACCCATTGGGCAACAACACATCCAACTTATCCTTCGCCATCGAAGAAGGGTCTCCGATGCGTGATATAAATCCGTCAGACAAGAAGGAGTGTGAGGCTCCTGTATCGAAGAGTGCTCGTGCCGGATTTTCACAAATCAATACAAATCCTAAACAAGTAGTGGTAAGGTAACATGTGCATAACAAGTATTTAAAGAAATTCACTTGCTATAAATTAAACCGTACATGTCACCACATCAGCTTGTTTGATGGCCTCCTGTTGGCCAAGATTGTAGACCCTTGGTTGGGCCGGTGCATAATGGGATGCGGTCGACTCCACCGCCTTTCCCTTCTCTTCATAAGTAGTTCCCGGCCTTCTCTCGACCTTAGGACGTCCGCTCCAACAATCACGGGCGTAATGCCCCGTCTTTCCACATGTAAAACACGCGCCCGGGGTCCGACTCGTAGTCGCCCCAGAAGCACCAGAAGGAGCTGGACCCGAAGTCCTATGCTTCTTGAAAGACCTCCGATAGCCGGACTTTGAAGTAGTCGGCACTTTGAATTCAGATTTCTTCTCACCCAAGCTTTTCTTTGCTTGTACATTCTTCATGTCCTTCTCCAAGGACCGGGCAGTATTGACCAAGGTTAAGAAACCTTGCGTCATCGGCCCCGAAAGTAGTAGTCTCAACTCATCCCTCAAGCCGTCATAGAAGCGATTAGTCTTGCGCTCCTCATCCACGATGGTGGAGCTAGCATATCGACTCAAACGCGTGAACTCATGGAGATATTCATCCACGCTCTTCTCACCCTGAACCAACTTCAGAAATTCGTTCTCCATCGCAATACTCTGAGTAGAAGGGAGGTATCTTGCTAAGAACAATCCCGAGAACTCTTCCATCGGAACGTCTATCAGTTGTCTACCTCTCAAATGATGCAGCTCCAATCCTTCCCACCACATACTCTCTTCACCGTCCAGAAGGAACGTAGCGATGGTGGTCATTTGCCACTCCTCCATCTCCGTTGCTGTCATGACTCTCTTCACCCTGGAGAGCCAGTCTTCAGCCTGAGATGGGGTTCCCAACCCCGAGAATAACGGAGGGTTAAAGCTCATTACATGCTTAAGCTGCCTCTCAGTTGCCCTCTTTGGCACTACCGGTTCCACAACCACTTGCTCCACTCTCCTCGGCTCGTCCTCTTGAAGAGGTTCCTGCTCCATCACAGGAGCGGGCTGCTGCGTTTTCCTTGCAGGCTGCGCATTTATAACGGCCAACACCGCTTCAGCCAGCAATCGAATATTCTCAGCCGACAGAGGTGTTGCGGGAGCAACTTCCGGTGCACTACTAGCCTCAGAAACTCGGCGTTCTGACGGCCCAACACCACTTCTGGTCACCTATAGTGGTACAAAACACCGTTAAGCGACCAAATAAAATTGCAAACAGCAATTATAGGAACACGCAGGTTCCTCAAACACGAGTATTTTCATTCCTAAGTGGACATTCATGGGTTCTTTTACCGTTATAACGATGACGCACACGATGTGCTCACCACCCCTTAAAAAGAATTCTCCCACGAATTCAGTTTAAGCCCAACCAAAACCAGTAGTCTGATACCAAATTGTAACACCCCCTATCCGTCGCATAGCATATAGCAGTAGGTCCGGCCGGGGCCCGACGCCATATACTACAGACAGACCGGGTGATTACTTATGGAAACCATCCAACCAATCTCAACGTCCTACACAGAGCATTCTAGCGGAAGCAGTTTATAAAAGTTGTAACAAAGAACCCAGCATTAAAGCACGAATGTCCACTAATACAATATAGGAATGTTATACAAAATACCCAGAATAAGCCTTAAGGCCTTACAAAATGTTTCACTTCAAATTACATGTTTTACAAACCACGGCATATAGGCCGGTCACACATGAATAAAGCAGTAAACACTTCCATTTAGGCCTTCGAGGGCCGGCTTCGCATTCGGGCTTTAGCCCGCTATTGACCGCTTGGTCCAGCTGCACCTGCAAGCAACAAACCACCGCACGGTGGCAAAACAAGGAAACGGTCAGCAATGCTGACCAAATTATAACGATCCCGCCCCCACCTCGGGGCGGCGATGCTCCTTCCCTGCATTTCATTAGCATAAGCGAGCAATATAAACATATAGCCATTTCATCACAAATGTTGGCTCGAACGGCCACACGCCCCTTGCTCTCAGGGCACATTCTCGGTGAACCGGTCGATGTCACGTCAATTAAAGCCATAGACATTCCGGACTCACCACCGCCACTTAGACGGCCAAACCTATGAGCAATTTGTCTTCCTGGCCTGGGTCACGACAATTTAAGCCATTGACCGTCGAAGACCCTAATCTATGCCAACGGCAAGTGCCACGTGCCTTTAGGTCTCTTTAACCGAACGACATAGAACGGGTACGGTTCCATCTAACCCGTGCTCACATCGCAACGACAATTTAAGCCATTTGTGCGGGTCAAACTTCCACCGAGTCCCATTTCCATCACAATTCACATAACCCGGTTATGTTCAAGTTGGCTCTCAGGCCACCAAGTTGGAAAGATCTCGTATCCGCCCAGTTTTCCGGGTGTACCTTTGGGTTAGTCCCCAAGGCTCCCTACTGCAATCTACCGCGTAGAAAACCCGAAAAACAATCCATAACACGGAGTCTTCTCCAGCATTTATGCAATGCAACATCACCGATCCAGACCAACATGTCCGGGTAGGCTTCACACATCATGCCTATGTCCGTTCTCGCTTACGGACTTTAAACAACGGGGACTTCACATATCTACCCGAAGGAACGCCTCCAACTCTCCGCAAACTCGCGAGAGCGGGCTTCCTATGCAAAGAAAGAGAGCTACTCATGCTCAAGATGAGGATCATTACCCTAGCGTTCCTCTTTGGCGCCATTGAAAAGTAAGCGGATGAAAAGCACCGCACTAGCTTTGCCTCCGTGGATCCGAAGTCGGCTCGCGATTCGGAGCTCCGAAGCTCCTCCAATGGCCGGATCTAGCTCCTTCTTCCTTCCTTGGCTCTCTACTTTCTCTAAGGTTTTAGAAAGCTAACCACTCATGAAAAGTGAGGGTTTCTAAGTCCAATCCAGGGTATATCCCTTCAGGAACAACCCCCAGCCGTTGGATCTCAAAATAAGGAAACGAACGGCTTTGATTCGGGACTGAAATGCCCAATCTGGACCGAACACGGCCTGGCACACGCCCGTGTCCAGGGCCGTGTGCCTCATTCGCCGTCAAAATCGAATCACCTGGAACAACATACGGGTATTGAACACGCCCGTGTTCGAGCTGACATGCCCGTGTTCCACCTGACACGGTCGTGTGGCCGGTCGTGTACCCCCATCATTTTTCCCCGAAATCAACCCGAGCACTGCACGGGTTCTAGGACACGCCCGTTTCCATACTCGTGTCACCTCAACACGTCTGGACCCCAGGCCGTGTACACGGTCTCGACACTCGACACTTTGTCGAGCGAAGATCGTCGACCTGATGACACGGCCTTGGACACGCCCGTGTCCTAGGCCGTGTGCCTTGTCTCGACACCATGTTGAGACCAAAGTGTCGACTTCCCGGGACGAGTGTAGACACGGGTTGACACGCCCTGCGACACGCCTGTGTCGCAGGCCGTGTGCCATGTCTCGACACTTCGTCGAATGCAGAGTGTCGACTTCGCGGCTAAGTGTCGACATGGGTCGACACGCCCTGCGACACGCCCGTGTCGCAGGCCCTGTGCCCAGTCTCGACACAATGTCGAGACCAAAGTATCGACTTCCCGTCTCAGTGTTGACACAGGCTTGACACGCCGTGGGACACGCCCGTGTCCCAGGCCGTGTGCCTGCAGCCAGAACCCAAACTGGCCCAAAACGTCCCCCTTTGCTCCTTTGAGTTTCGGGGCGTTACACGTTTTATTTCTCGTTGCATGAAAATGTTATGTAGTATGGGATTGTTGGGTATTGTATCCACAACCACCTGGATTTGAGGAAGCCACCTGTCAAGCTAAGATGAATTCACAATGTATTTGATGAAACTTCTTAAGTTGTGCTTGCAGTTCTTCCACGCTAAGTGCACACCAATGTCAGGGTGCAGTAGGTCAATATACACGGGTCTGCACGACGTAATCCCTCGTTGAGCAGATCAGTGTGTTGGCCTACGTGCACTCTCTCTATTGGAGTGCACTTACTTTCAAGTACAGGGTCGTGATTATGCAAGAGAAGATAAGGAGCAAGGATGGGTCAAGGAGCTGCTCTTGAGTGGAATGACGAAAATTCGTCTAAGTGAAAGTCGACGAGAATCACCAAGTGATTCTCGCCGAATCGTCGAGAATCATTAGTGATTCTCGCTGACTCCTTCCGGCTACCTTAAAATGGTGCCAAGTGAGATTCGGCGAGAATCACTAATGATTCTCGCCGAACCCGTCGCTGAGCAGGTCATGAATACCAAGTGAAAATCGTTGAGAATCAACAAGGGAATCGTCGAGAATCACTAGTGATTCTCGACGAATCGTCGAGAATCGTTAACTGATTCTCGCCGATTCGTCGAGAATCACCAACGATTCTCGACGAATTTTACTTGGCGTTTTCTCTGGATGCTGCTGGACCGGACTCTGCCGCTGGATGACTTTGAACCGGAATTCGGGTGTCTACGTGTGGGACCCACAACGATCATGTTGTTTGTGTCCTCAATGTATAAATACATGGGTATTTTTGAACAGTAGAGTGGGCGAAGAAAACAAGATATACGCGAGCACGGACAAACCCTAGATCGCCGCTTCCGCTCCGTCGCCGCCGCCACCGCTCGTGATAAGTTGGTCGCCGCTGTTGATCGCTTCTCTTCCCGATCTTCGGCGACAGAAGCTTAGCAAAGCTTTGAGTCTCACGGGTCTATCCAGAGATCTCTTGTCTCTCGATTTGTTGACCGGGAAAAACTCCCCCGTCCGAATCGATCGAGACGACTGATCCTCGTGTGACCGTTGGTAGACCTAGCTGGCTTAGCTACGAAGATTGGATCTCTATTTTCAGCAGCCGCTCATCATCATAGCCGCCGATCCCGAAGCTAGCCGCCGCTCGTGTTGCCGCCGCCGGTTCCGGGGAGATCCTCTCCAAGAGAGACCAAGGTTGTAGACTCTTCGTTGACTTGACGAACACGTCATCGAACGAAGAGGAACACCGTAGTCTCCAAACGAAGTTTGTATCTCGTGTACATTCTATATTTACTTTTGTTGTAAAGGAACTTTTGTTCCGTGTTGTAAGGGTTGGGTGCAACCCGTTTTGTGGGAGTGTTGACTCTCACGTGTGGAAGGGTTCCTTCCGATAGTGCAGGGATTGGATTTCAATCCTGTTGGAGAAGAGACCGAGTCGTCCCTTGTTGGGAGATAGGTCGAAGGGGGAAAGTGGATGTACCCAAGTTGGGGAACCACTATAAATTGCCTGTGTATTCTGTGTGCTGTGTTTTTTATTTTATTGTGCAGGTACATTCGTAAATTCCGCAAAATCGCTACACATCACCTATCCCCCCCCATAGGTGCACATAGCTGACACTAGGTGGACTTTCAAGTGGTATCAGAGGGAGGTTACTCATCAAAAAGGTTAACACCTTGAGTAGAATCCTGCCACCAGTGTCAGAGGCATGGAGCTGGATTATGAGATACTGCCACTCAAACTCTCCGCATGCACAAAGGATTATTATCCCATCTGGAGGATGAGAATGTCATTCCACCTTGATGCTATCGATCCTCGAGCATCCTTCATCCTGGAAGAGGGTCTGTTCATTCCCATGAAGACCTCCGACTCTGGGATCCAAGTGCCCATGTGCATTGCTGAGATGTCAGAGACGGAACTGTCCCTATTTAACTTGGACGAGAGTATTCGTCAAATTATCTTGGATATCTGGTCTGGAGCCTCTCGCTCTAGATTGGAAAAATGCCGGACTGCTAAATCTATGTGGGTGATGATCTCAGAGTTGATGGGGGGGTCAGAGAAAGCTGAAATCTGCAGTCAACCAGAGGATGAAGCCTATGTGGGGGTCCTCACCTCTGAAGATGAAGGCATGGATCACTCGGACAACATCAGAGCTCCAGTGTCCGTGTCAGAGACTGACGAGGCCAGTGAGGAAAGCTGCTCTGATGAGGATGGAACATTGGTCACTGGCCCTAATGAAAATAACACAGAAAAGCAGGTAACTTCTTCATCCTGCCCCAAATCTTTTGAACTTTCTGAAGACAGGAACTGCTCTCCTCCAGAAAATTCTGATTCCCTGAAGAGAGCCCTTCAGGAAAGCAACCTACTTGCTGAGGAGCAAGCTCAAGAGATTGCTCGACTAAAGATCTTTTTGGTTCTCCAATTGGCGTCCAACAAGGTCAAAGACTCTAAGATCTCAGCTCTAGAGAGTAGTCTAGAGAATGAGAAACGAATAGTATCAAACTTTTCCAAAGTTGATGCTATAAAGAGAAAGCAAGAAAACGGGTGGATCTCCCGGATTATCAATTCGTGGAGAAATGGGGAAACGGTATTCCGACCCCCCACTCCAAGCAGGAAGGCAACTCATCATGCCTTCAGGTATGACCACAAGAATAGTCGTGGTCACTGTAAGGGTAATCTGTCCCCATGTGGAGACACCCAGAGTGCAAGGGCCGTCGTGGCCACTCATGAGAGAATACCTAAGGCTCATTCTGAGCCCTTTGTATTCACTGCCACTGCCTCAACTCGGTGTGAATCTACATGTCCTAGCTCACAGAACACTTCTCACCACCCGAGGACACAGGATAGGGAGGTTAGAAGTCATGGTGTAAGTTTTCGTGGGGCCTCTGAAAGGGGGATGCCTGAAAGGAGGGCACCACCTTCCCGGCCTCATGACGCTCACAACATGCATTCCTTCCACCCTTCCACGTGTCACGATGGAAGAGGACATTTTGTGAGGAGATCATGCTCTATCCCGTTTAGACCTAGGACCGTGACTACCTCAGTCACTAGATCAGGTCGGAAACGGCGATACAACATTCACCCATGTTGGTGCTGTGGCAAAGTGGGACACTTTGCCATCGACTGTTGGCACAACCCCTCTGTGCCAACGGTAAGGGCTTACCCACATTCACGGGACAGAGGTAGTCTTCCTGACAGGTTTTCTGAATGAAGGCAGTTGCGTGCTTACGCTAACAGGAACCTAGGACCCAATATGTATTGGGTTCCTAAGGTAAGGTAATTTCTTTTTGCAGGGTAGTCTAGGTTCCCGTAAATATGATGGGAACTAGACATTAGGTGTTCCGCGGCTGAATTGGAACATGCATCGAGAATAACAGAAGTGATATATACATTTATATGAGCATACTCTCATCAAGCACCTAGTATGGTATAGTCAGAGAGACTCAATGTTAACTCTCATAATCCCAGGTACTTTTGATCAGTTCAAGGACTTGCGTCATATTGCATCCTCATTTACATATATATATCTCTATCTATGTGTATATTTATCTTTATACATGTATGTGTGCACATCTAAGGATAGGTTAACTCAATACAAGCAAACCTTTATAAATCAATAAAGAGTTAACGAAGATATGTCATTGTGAATCTCGACAACTCACAATTGACATCAGGAAGTGTTTGGAGAAGCCTCGCTCAAACCCAAATAGCTTGGCATTACAATATATATGTATTTATCGTTCTCATATTGACTTGACATCAGAAGAATTCGAAAATGTTGCAATGCTTCTTAACGTGAAAACTCTTAGTAGAGAAACCTTTCAATTTCGAATTAGACAAATCCCGCCGACCCATTACATACTCGGAATCTCGCCGACCCTTCACCTTCCTCAAGTATCCCGCCGAAGGAGCAAGCTACACAAGTCCCGCCGACTCTCGCAGAAATCACGCCAAATCGCACGGTTTCTTCCGTCGGATCCCGCAAGGAAGCTCGTCGAATCTCTCAAAGTTCCCGCAAGGTTTCTCCCTTAGGAATCGCGCAAAGCTCTCGTCGGATCCCGCTCCGCCTTCGCACAATCCCACAAGTTCTCCATCATCTTCCCCTAAGTTCCCGCAAGGCTCTCGCAAGGTTCTCGTCAAGCTCCCGACGAATCCCTCTGATCCCCGCAGGACAGTCTCCTACTCACCGAAGGTCTCCGTCGCTGTCTCCCGCTAGGTCTCCACCGAAGGTCTTCCCAAAAGACGCTCTAGGAAGAGTTCTCTCAGGAAGCTCACAAACTCACTTCCGTCTACGCCCCTAGGTAACCTCTTCCTCACCCGTACTTGGACGTTCTCACTAGTGATTCTTTCCTTTTGAGTGTTCATTAAAGCTTAGAGTAGGGCTTCTCTCTCTAGATCTGCAATGGCTCCAAGGACAACTGCTGGGTTGGTCACCAGGTGCGAGCTTTTTCGGACTGGGTTTTCTCACGCCTCAGACGAATTCCGCAACATCATTCTGATGCTGGAAGAGGCTGGGCTAACATTCGTCCTGGAGCACCCCTGCAAAATCCTGGACAAAGAGGTGCTTGAGTTCTTCGCTACCGCAAGACTCCGAAATGGCGACTCCCTAATCAAAAGCAAGGTAGCTGGGGTAAAGGTCAAGCTGTCTGCCAGCAAGCTGACTCGCTTCCTGCAGCTTTCTAGCTCGGAGCATGAAGACTATCTGGAGGACGATGACAAAGCCAGAACTCTCTCATTCTGCGGTCTCCCACGAGGAACTAGGTCCATAAAGAGAAAGGATATGAATGACGAAGGGAAGCTCCTGTCTGACATTATTGGAAAGGTGCTCATCTGCAAGCCGGGTTCTCACGACCATATCTCAGCGGATATGTTCAAAATCCTGATAGCTGTCGTTTGCCGTAAAAGGTTCAACTGGGGGGATTTGCTGTTCGAGAAGATCAAGGACACCTTGGGATCTCCGAGTTTTGGCCGCATCATAAGTCTATATCTAAACCAGCTAAATGGAGACAAATTTGACATGAGTAAAGGTGTCCCTCTCCACTACTTGAAGAAGATGGACTCAAGTGTGTTTGATCGATGGGAGAGTCGTATTGGGCAGACTGCAGTGGAAGAGCAATAGGGAGTATCTTCAGCAGTCAACCCCAGTGAAGTTCCTGATACCTTGACTGCAGGAATCGAGGGGGAGCCTCTACCCCCTCATACTGATGTAGTATCTGACATCTCCCAGCTGGCCAGAGATGCTGTGGCAGATCTACACGAAGAAAGTGAACCTGAGCTGGAGCATGGGGAGGCCCCGAACTGAAACGAGCAAGGACCCGAAGCTACTGGACTGGAGACTGCTGACAATGAGTTGGAAGATGCTGCTGATATAGATGATTTCTTGGATGATGACGGAGAGGAAGATGGGAATGAGGGACATGAAGTATTGGAGGCTCCAGATCTTGTTGAACCTCCATCGGACGAGCATGCACTAGTGGAGGGGTAGTCAGATAAATCTACCGAGGCCGCCAGCATTCCTCCATTAGAGACTGTGCTTGTATCCAGCTCTACAGATGCGTCTGCTGAAGGGCAAGGCCCACAAGTGCCTCCGGCTATTCCGTTACGAGATGAGCTTGCCACTCACACTGTCAATGTCATTCAGGGCATTGTGAATGAACTTAAAGCCTCCTTTGATGAAGCTCAGAATAAAATGCTGAAAAGGATTAAGACATCTGAAAATCTCATGCTCAAGAATATGGTGGAGCTCAACCATAAACTGGACGAGATGGAGAAGAAATTTGAAGAAAAGTATACCGCGGCCGGCGAAGCTGACTCCTTGCACTCCTATGCAAACTGCATCGCTGTTGATGCCAAAAAGGGGGAGGAGGACTACATAGCTAAGATGGCTGAGCTACGAGAAATCATGATCACAAACTTCGAACAGTCAAAAGAGTACGTCTATGACAGCAACTGGTGGATGCTCCACCAGGCGTTAGGGATCCCCTTTGCTAACAATCCTGCAGATATTCATCCTCCTGAGACTTCTACGGCCGCTGAGGGAGTAAGTGCTGCTGAAGGAATAAGTGCAAGTGCTGCAGATGTTCCCACAAATGAAGCTGATGCTAGGGCTCTCTCCAAAGCTAAACTGTTGAGCATGTTTGACCAAGAGGCCTTAGCAAAAGCCAGAGGAAAGAGAAAAGCTCAAGAAGGGACCTCCAAGGAGACACAGGCTGAAAAGAGAACTCGACTGAGTGAGGAGGAAGTAAGAAATGAAAAGTGGAGTCCAGTTTCAAAGAATATCATCTTGGACACCTTTTGGCTACAAGAAAAAGGAGAACTCAATCGCAACGAAGTATACAGCCAGTATGAATGGGAGAGGCATAAGACGTATGAAGCCAAAAGGAACATATTCTTCAGAAACAACACGGATGCAGATAAAGTTCCTCCTCCCAGATATTACCTGAAGCCTAAAGAGTACATGGAGAGACAAAGGAAGAAGTTCTTGGCGCAAAAACTCAAGGAGGACTTAGCTAAGGAAAGATAGTCAACTACTTGTAGCTTGTCATTCTCTCCTAAAAACATTTAATGTTTATTGTTATGATATGAACAATTCTGATATTATATATCTATATATATATACATTTGTATTTGAATATGTGAATGACTCAAGTCCTGATCTGGTTGTTTATATTCTCCTGTGCTGCATGTATAATTTCTGAATGCTATATTTATTATTTGATTGGTGTTATTCATCTTAGCTAGTAGGGTTTTGGCTTCGTCAAATAGGGGGAGATTGTTGGGTATTGTATCCACAACCACCTGGATTTGAGGAAGCCACCTGTCAAGCTAAGATGAATTCACAATGTATTTAATGAAACTTCTTAAGTTGTGCTTGCAGTTCTTCCACGCTAAGTGCACACCAATGTCAGGGTGCAGTAGGTCAATATACACGGGTCTGCACGACGTAATCCCTCGTTGAGCAGATCAGTGTGTTGCCCTACGTGCACTCTCTCTATTGGAGTGCACTTACTTTCAAGTACAGGGTCGTGATTATGCAAGAGAAGACAAGGAGCAAGGATGGGTCAAGGAGCTGCTCTTGAGTGGAATGACGAAAATTCGTCTAAGTGAAAGTCGACGAGAATCACCAAGTGATTCTCGCCGATTCGGCGAGAATCACTAGTGATTCTCGCCGAATCGTCGAGAATCATTAGTGATTCTCGCCGACTCCTTCCGGCTACCTTAAAATGGTGCCAAGTGAGATTCAGTGAGAATCACTAATGATTCTCGCCGAACCCGTCGCTGAGCAAGTCATGAATACCAAGTGAAAATCATTGAGAATCAACAAGGGAATCGTCGAGAATCACTAGTGATTCTCGACGAATCGTCGAGAATCGTTAACTGATTCTCGCCGATTCGTCGAGAATCACCAACGATTCTCGACGAATTTTACTTGGCGTTTTCTCTGGATGCTGCTGGACCGGACTCTGCCGCTGGACGATTTTGAACCGGAATTCGGGTGTCTACGTGTGGGACCCACAACGGTCATGTTGTTTGTGTCCTCAATGTATAAATACATGGGTATTTTTGAACAGTAGAGTGGGCGAAGAAAACAAGATATACGCGAGCACGGACAAACCCTAGATTGCCGCTTCCGCTCCGTCGCCGCCGCCACCGCTCGCGATAAGTTGGTCGCCGCTGTTGATCGCTTCTCTTCCCGATCTCCGGCGACAGAAGCTTAGCAAAGCTTTGAGTCTCACGTGTCTATCCAGAGATCTCTTGTCTCTCGATTTGTTGACCGGGAAAAACTCCCCCGTCCGAATCGATCGAGACGACTGATCCTCGTGTGACCGTTGGTAGACCTAGCTGGCTTAGTTACGAAGATTGGATCTCTATTTTCAGCAGCCGCTCATCATCATAGCCGCCGATCCCGAAGCTAGCCGCCGCTCGAGTTGCCGCCACCGGTTCCGGGGAGATCCTCTCCAAGAGAGACCAAGGTTGTAGACTCTTCGTTGACTTCACAAACACGTCGTCGAACGAAGAGGAACACCGTAGTCTCCAAACGAAGTTTGTATCTCGTGTACATTCTATATTTACTTTTGTTGTAAAGGAACTTTTGTTCAGTGTTGTAAGGGTTGGGTGCAACCCGTTTTGTGGGAGTGTTGACTCTCACGTGTGGAAGGGTTCCTTCTGATAGTATAGGGATTGGATTTCAATCCTGTTGGAGAAGAGACCGAGTCGTCCCTTGTTGGGAGATAGGTCGAAGGGGGAAAGTGGATGTACCCAAGTCGGGGAACCACTATAAATTGCCTGTGTATTCTGTGTGCTGTGTTTTTTATTTTATTGTGCAGGTACATTCGTAAATTCCGCAAAAGCGCTACACGTCACCTATCCCCCCCCCATAGGTGCACATAGCTGACACTAGGTGGACTTTCAGGGATGCATAACATTTTCATGTGTACGCCGCTCATAACATGCATTAGGGCCTTTTTAGAATGCATAGCACAATCATGCATAGCATAACATTGCATAAGCACAACGTGCCAAGCTAAAGACTTGCAGGATGACATATGTACACACATGGTTTTGAGTCAAAAAGAATATAAATTCATGCATTCCCGATTTAGGCACAAGAGTTAGTGTGATGGTGGTGAACCATCTTAGGTTAAGCATGACATTATTTCCTCTGTATAAAACGAAATATATATATATAAAAACCCCAGAGCAAGTTGGCAGTGAAAGCAAGTACTTATGTAGGTTTGTTCGTACTTGTTTGTTTTGTCCTAGTAGTTGAACTAAGTTCTGATGATTGCTTGTTTGATCTTTTTAGGATGGCGCCTAAGCGTAGGGTGGCGAGATCGACTCCCCAATCTGAGGGTGAGTCTTCTGGTGCTCAAAGCGGTGCAGTTATGGAAAGTCTGAGGCAGAGCAATGAGGCTCTATCGAGGCAGATGGTGGACGTTCAGTCTCAGATCCAGTCCCTGATGTCTGTGGTGGCAGGACTAGCCCCGAGAGCGCAGGATCCTGCTGCGAGTATAGCTATTCCCGCACCTCCTGTACCCCCAGCCCCTTTGGTGCCTCCAGTGGTGGTGCCCCCGAAGATGTCTTTCATCACTCAGTTCCAGCGACTGCGACCCCCTACCTACGATGGTAAGGCAGATTTCATGATATTGGATGACTAGTTGATTTTCATAGAAGAAATGTTTCATTACTCTGGAGTGTCTGAGGATCAGAAGGTGATGTTGGCCGCCTACCAGCTGAAGGGGTTAGCGAAGAGCTGGTGGATGAGGGAGAAGGAGGGAATGGTAGGAGGAAGCACTTGGGCTTCCTTCAAGGAGATCTTGATGCGGAAATTTCCACCGTCAGTGGAGCGAGACAGGCTGATGAATGACTTCTTGCATCTGAAGCAGAGGCAGCTCTCGGTTAGCGAGTATGAGATTGAGTTTAGCAAACTCAGTCGCTTTGCCCCTAGTTTCGTGAGCTCAGAGGAGGATAGAGTGAAGCGTTTCCTCGGTGGCCTGCGGAGCGATGTACAGCAGCTAGCAGTGGCTCTTGGAGCGGTGAGTTATGCTGGGGCGGTGGAGGCCGCTTTGAAGGTAGAGGCCATCGAAAACGCGAAGCAAAGAGGACAACAAGCGAGGAATGAGAAGAGGAAGGCTGTCGAAGCAAAGGGCCCCCAAGTGCCCGGTGCTCCTTCGTGGAAGAGGAGCAAGGAGGTCTGTAGTTCTTGTGGCCGGTCGGGCCATCCTGCTGAGAGATGTTTCAAGAGGGCGGCGGCGCAGAAGGAGCATGTGCATGCTATACAGGGTGCTCCCAGGCAGAATGTGGTGTGTACTCTGTGCAAGTAAGAGGGGCATGATGTTGCCCGTTGCTGGTTGAAGGACAAGGTCTGCTATCAGTGCGGACAGAAAGGTCATACCAAGGCCCGATGCCCGCAGTTCCAGTCTGTGCACCGACCAATTCCTCTTCAGGCATTGCCACCGCCTCAGTCTATGGATAGAGGCAAAGGGAAGCTGAATGTGATATCTTCAGCGAAGGCTCAAACTTCGACGCAAGTCATTTCAGGTAAACCTTCTCGCTAGTCTTTTACTTCCATTGCAGATTAATTTGGCTTTTGTTTTCTTTATTGATTGTGCAATTTTCCCGTTTATACTTATATAGGGAGTTTTAAGGTAAAGAACCGCTGGGCACGCGTTCTCTGTGACTCAGGTGCTACCCACTCATTTGTGGCTAGGGCCTTTGTTGAGCGGTGCCAGCTGGTTCTTGATCGTGTCAGTGATGCCTTTTGCATCAAATTCCCCTCGGGGGATTCCGTGATATCAAATCAGGGCATTCTGGATTGTCCGATTATGTTGGGGGATTTCCCAGCCAAGGCAGATCTGAAGGTTATAGACTTGGAAGATTTCGATGTCATCTTGGGTATGGATTGGTTGTCCAGATACGACGTTGTGATCCAGTGCAGGGGTAAGCGCTTGGATTTCAAGAAGGACAACGGTCAGCCTGGGAGTATTTATGGCGATCCGCGCCAGGCCTCTCCGGCGATTTTTGTGGTATGTGCTCAGAGGTTATTCAGTTCTGATTGTTTTTCTTGCTTAGTCTCAGTGCTGGGGGCTGTTAGCAGTGTGCCGCTGTTGGATGAGATTCCTGTTGTCCGTGAGTTTTCTGATGTGTTTCCTAGCGACCTTCCCGGTCTTCCCCCTGTCAGAGAGGTCGAGTTCGTGATTGATTTGGAGCCGGGTATGCATCCTATTGCTAAGGCGTCGTACTGGATGGCCCCGCGAGAGCTGGAGAAGCTGCGTACCCAGCTGGATGAGTTATTGGAGAAGGGTTTCATAAGGCAGAGCTCGTCGCCCTGGGGTGCGCCTGTTCTCTTTGTGAAGAAGAAAGATTGGTCGATGCGCCTTTGCATCGACTATAGAGAGCTGAACAAAGTCACCATCAAGAACAGGTATCCCCTGCCCAGAATCGACGACTTATTCGATCAGTTGCGTAGTAGCTCTGTGTTCTCCAAGATTGACCTTCGATCAGGATATCATCAGCTCAGGATCCGGGAGTCGGACATTCCACGGACGGCTTTCCTATCGAGGCATGGACATTTCGAATTCCTAGTTATGTCTTTTGGGTTGACCAACACGCCATCAGCATTCATGGACATGATGAACCGGGTTTTCAAAGATTTTCTGGACAAGTTTGTGGTCGTATTCATAGACGACGTTCTGATTTATTCACGGAATACTGCAGAGCATGATCAGCACTTGCGGTTGGTGTTATCTGCCTTAAGAGATCATTAGTTGTACGCCAAGTTGAGTAAATGTTAATTCTGGTTGCCTCAGGTATCCTTCCTGGGTCATGTGGTGAACAAGGATGGCATTTCAGTGGACCCGGTGAAGATTTCTGCAGTGATGGATTGGCATAGGACGAGCACACCCAAGGAGATTAGGAGCTTCTTGGTGTTGGCCGGCTATTATAGAAGGTTTGTTGAGGGCTTTTCTACCTTGGCAGCGCCCTTAACTAAGCTGACACAGAAGCATGCAACATTCATCTGGAGCGAGCAGTGCGAGGAGGCCTTTCTGGAGCTAAAGAGGAGATTGTGCACTGCTCCTGTTTTGACATTGCCTACGGAGGGCAAGGACTATGACGTATATGTGGATGCCTCGCATGTTGGGCTCGGAGGCGTGTTGATGCAAGAGGGCAAGGTGATCGCGTATGGGTCGCGGCAGTTGAAGGTTCATGAGAGGAATTACCCTACGCATGACCTTGAGTTTACGGCGGTGATATTTGCGTTAAAGCTGTGGAGGCATCTACTCTATGGGGCTCAGTGCAAGATTTTCACAGATCATAAGAGCCTAAAGTACGTGTTTACACAGAAGGAGCTGAATCTGCGCTAGCGGCGGTGGCTAGAGTTTGTGGCCGATTATGACGTGGAGATCCAGTACCATCCAGGCAAGGCCAACGTGGTGGCCGACACCCTGAGCCGCAAGACAGGGAAGATCTTTAACCTCACGGCGGACCGTTTGGTGGAAGAGTTCTTGTTGATGGACATCTCTGTGGGATGCTGTGAATCGCAAAGCAGTTTGGCAGTGGCAGAGCCATCTTGGATTTCACTCACCAGGTTGCACCAGAAGGATGATCCAGATTTGTTACACCTGTACCTCAGGGCTGAGAGGGGGGAGTTGCTGGATTTCTCCATCGATGATTCGGGAACCTTGAAGTACCGCGGCAGGTTTTGCATCCCCGCGGTTGGAGACATCAGGAGTATGGTATGCAAAGAGGCTCATGGATCCAGTGTTGCCTACCACCCAGGATCCACCAAGATGTATCATGATTTGAAGCAGATCCCCTGGTGGTATGGTATGAATGGGGATATAGCTCGGTATGTTTTGGAATGTTACACTTGCAAGCGGGTGAAGGCCGACCATGGGAGGCCGTGTGGCAAGTTGACTCCTTTGGAGATTCCGACTTGGAAGTGAGAAAGTATCTATATGGACTTCATCACGGGCTTACCAAGATCTCCAAGGGGATTTAACTCAGTTTGGGTGATCGTGGACCGATTGACGAAATGTGCGCACTTCGTACCTTATAAGATCGACTACTCGATGAAGATGATAGCAGAGTTGTATTTGAGCGAAGTCATCCGATTGCATGGAGTTCCCGTGAGTATCATTTCAGACCGAGACTCCAGATTTACTTCCCGTTTCTGGAAGAGTTTGCAGGAGGGTTTGGGTACAGACTTGAGATATTCTACCGCTTACCACCCTCAGACAAATGGGCAGACCGAGCGTGTGAACCGGATTGTGGAGGATATGATCAGGTGCTACATTCTAGACCACAGTGGAGCGTGGGATGAGCGTTTGCGGCTCATGGAGTTTGCCTACAATAACAGTTACCAAGAGAGCTTGCAAATGGCTCCCTTTGAGGCATTGTATGGGAGGCGCTGCAGAACTCCGTTGTTTTGGACTGAGGCTAGTGAGAGGCTTTTGTTGGGTCCTGATGCTCTAGAGGAAATGGAGGTTGCTGTGAAGCTCATTCGGGAAAAGCTTCGGTTAGCTCAGGAGAGATATGAGAAGAACGCCAACCGGCGTAGGTCCGATTTGGAATTTTCGATGGAGGATTTGGTCTTCTTGAAGGTGTCTCCGATGGTTGGAGTGAAGAGGTTCGGCAAGAACCATAAGCTGGATCCGAGGTACGTGGGCCCATTCAGAATTTTGGAGCGTATTGGTGTGGCAGCATATAGGTTGGACCTACCAGCCAACTTCCCAGGCGTGCATAATGTTTTTCATGTAAGCCAGCTGCGGAAGTGTGTGCGGAGCAGTGGGCAAGTCTTGGATGTCGTGCCCCAGTTGGAGCCTAACCTCTCATATGTTGAGGTGCCGGTCCGCATCTTGGATACTCAGGATCGGGTGCTGCGGACAAAGTCTATCCCGATGGTGAAGGTTCTTTGGAAGAATCAAGGTTTGGAAAGCGCGACTTGGGAGCTAGAGTCGGCTATGAGGGAGGCTTACCCTCGCCTGTTCTCCTGATTTGTTGGGTATGTCTTCTTTCTAGTAACTTTTGTTTTGTTACTTTCCTTCTATAGTAGAGGTAGTGTACGTAAAGTTTCGGGACGAAACTTTCTTTTAGGGGGAGTGACTGTAACGCCCCCGAATTTTTCGGCAATTATTTAAATTCTCGTTTGGCGTTACGTTGGCGCATTTCCGGCTCGTGCCGTTGTTAGAGTACCTCGTTAGGTGTTCTTAGTGCTCGTAGCCTGTTTGCAGGGTTCCCCAGCTAGCCGGAGTCTGTTTTGGAGACTCGGCTGAGCCTCACAGGGAATGCTTGTGCTTTGGTTCGGGTGAGGTTAGCCCGAGTGTGTGGTCGTCGGAGGTTGTGTCCGACTTCGCCGATGTTTTTGTAGCCCGAGTGTTTAGCTACGGTGCGGACCTGTTCGGAATCCGAGAACGTTAATTTCCGCGTTATTCCGACGGTCGCTAGTTAGCGAGTCGTCATTTATGTGGGCGTATTTTCATGTTTTTCACATTTTAGTTTGGTGAGAGATTTAGGCGTGTTAGTGTATTAAATGCATGTGTGCGGGTTTGTGCGGGTAGGTGCAGTATATATATATTTATAAGTGTAAAAATTTATGTGTATAAGTATATGTATAAGTAAATGTTTATGTGTTGGTGTACATGTATGTGTATAGTAGAGGCATATGTATAGGTTTGTATAAGTGTGTAAAGGTATATGAGTATATATGTATAATTGCTTAATTAAAATTTGATTTAGGTAAAGGATTCATATATATAGGATTTATCATTAGGTTATTTAGGTTTCCTTCCCCCCCCCCCCAAACCCGGCGGCCCGCTGTTGCATCCCGAGCGAAAGGCGAAAACATGCGGAAGTCCCGGCGCTGCTCCGACCGCCCGTTCGCCGCCCAAATCAGCCCGGATCTCCAGTTCAAGGCCGGATTCGAACTCCTCTAGGCTAGATCTTTGTTCCGAGGTAAACTTTTTGAGAGGTCACCATCCTTTTCTCCAAGTATAGGGCTGCGATTTCCTTGCTAATTAGTGCCCAGATTTTTTTTCTTTTTCCAGGATTTCATAGATTGGTTGCTGGCCAAATTTCTCCTAAGATCAAGGCAAGTATCCCCTTGCCAAAGTAAATTTTCCATGCTTAGACTTTGTTGCTTGATTTTTGGAGATTGATTGGTTGTTCTTGGACTTGAATATGAAATTAAGATCGGTATTTGTATGGTCACTACTTTGGAATCAGCTTTTCCATGAGATTGGTTGGTTGTTCTTTGTATTCCATGTACTGCCTTTATCTTGTTGTTTTCCCTTTTTTTTATTCCGGTACATTCGTAACATAACTCCCTCCTTAACCGAATTTGTATCAAAACCACCCAAATCTCATCTTTTCTTTTATCTAGTGTTAATCCTCCGGTTTGCATTCGATGTCAAACTCCCTTGCTTATGTGTGGTATCAATCACTCAATTTAAGCGTTTATGTTTTGATAGTGAACTAATCGAATGTGTGTTGTACCAATTTACTTGCGCATGTGTAGTATCAAACTACTTGGATACATTTAGTATCGTGTTTTTTTTCTTTTACTTCATATCAAATCACTTGAATATACAAACTAGGGGTTTAGTACTCTGGTAAATATATAAATTCATAGGTGTAAGATCTCTTGATACTGAAGTTTAGCCCAAGATAACTGCTTGCGATATAATATTCTCAAGTGTTTTGCTATCTGTAGTGCTTGTGTACTCAAGTTGAATATAATTTTGCGAGGTTAGATGTGTGTCTAGATAACCAACGCCGTCATCTGCTTGGCAGCTAAGGTTCTTGGGTGGGTTTCTATAGAGTGTTTAGAGTTCAGTGTGACTTCTTGGGTGGTTCATGGAACTACTAGTAAGTGTTTTCCCGAGTCACTTAGTGCTGGAGTTGGATATGATTTTGAGGTGGGTCGGACCGATGCCGCCACCCTTGTTTTACTTCTTGTCTTACTAAGACAATATGGGTTGTTTGGTTGAGTTGGACTGATACCACCACCACAGCACCTTGGAGATATTTAGGCCTGATAGACTGGGTTGGACCGTTGCCACCAGTCTAGTCCCTTGTTGCTGATTTTGTCCATCTCCAGTACTAGGTGATTTTTTCCGCTCTAACTCTATGTGAGGATTTATTTTATTTTGCTAATCCTTCTTGCAGAGATTTGTGAAGCTTGACTTCACCCGTGCACTTGGTGCACCCCTTTTTACTCCCTCATGGCGAGTATTTTTCCTTCACTTGTTTACTTTATTCCTACTTGTTTCACTTCTTCTTTATTCTATTGTTTCATTTTCCTATTGATAAATTGTTTGCTGAGGTGTTCTTTTCTTTGAATGCCTCAAGTTCACGTTCATAGCCGACTGTGCAGCTAGGTTTCTTCTGAAGCTTGCTAGTGCTATAGCTGATGTTGAGTTTTCTTTTCCTCACTCCTGGGAGGTAGTTTCTTTAGACTTGTAGTACAGATATGCCTACTCACCAGTGGGTTCGTTTCAGTTGTTGGCGCCCACTGATGGTTTCTCTTTTAGATGCTTTGTACTTTGCTTATACTGCTAGTTTTCCTGTTTTGGAGTTTATTAAACTTGCTTCTGGGATGATTTATGTTAGGTTGCTAGTTACTTTAAAACCTATAAAAGAAAAAAATTATTATATCTAAAACATATACATCATGTTTTCTCTTCAAAAAAAAACTTAATCTCTACTTTCAAAATCACGTAAAAAGTCATTTTCTATATATATCATATAAGTTAAATCTAGAGTCTTGCATAGTCTTAGGTGTCCCCTGGGGACGCTTATGCATTCTCTTAGGATGTTAAAAAATGAATAAAGTATTTTCCGCTACGTATAAGTATAATTTTGAAGGGTGGACTAGTTGATCCACGAAGCCGAGGGATACGACCTCTAGAATACAATGGATTTTCACATCATTTATGCTTATGTGTTTTTTCATAGTCTTAGTAGTTGGTGGTTGCCTGAACGGCGGCAGTTATCCCCTGTCCGACGTGGCATCATGACGCGTCTTTTCTCCTACTCTGATACTTCTTATTTCGAAGAAAATGCGGGTTGTGACAATAAATCTATGTGTCCTCTATGATTACTTGATTATTTTCTGTGCATAGATCGCTAATTTTTATTACGCAAAAGATGCACAACTCGCCCATTCACCCCCTTCTAGGTAATTTAGGTACACAACTGAACACTTTCACTGAGAAAGCAAGTTGGCGTTGAGTGAAGCTGAATCACTCAATGCCTATAAACAGATTTATACTCTAAGTAGTTTGGCGTTCAGTGAAGGTAACTCACTCAACGCCAAGTGATAATAAAACTGCCTAATTACTTTCGCATTGAGTGAAGCTCACTCACTCAATGCTTATACTAATAAAGCTAGAATTTTGACTAAGTCTTCAGGTGCTGATGTCAGCAAGTCAAAACGCCAACAATATTCAAGTTGTTAGCGGCAAAGCCACATTATATGACAAAAGGAGACGCAAGCCTACTGTACGTTAGTTAGGCATTAAAGCAAGGATGGAGCCAGCATTAATGAAGTTGGACCTACTACTAAAAGAGTCGTTGGGTGATGATATAGATCACGGCAGTGAACCGGTCGCACAAGTAATATAAAATGGGGGTTTTCCCAAGTATCGATCTCACAAGGAACACAGTAAGGTGGAGTTAATTTCGAGGAGGACTTGAGATTGAAGTCCTCAGGTCGGAGCTATCTAAGGGGGGTTTTGATGGTTGCGGAAACAAAAAATAAAATACTAACAACTACTCCTATGCAACGCCGCTATGCGATGCTTCGCCAGGAGGGATGGAAAACTAGTCGGGCCGCTATGCACCGAATCACTAGGAGGATGGACGAGAAGGCTAGCGGATGAGGTGGTTAGAACAGCGGAATGAGGGTCGTGAGCACCTCTTCGCTACGCACGCCACTAGAAATTGCTAGTGCGGCAATGGCGGATGGATGGTGGATGGATATATGGCGCAACTCAAGCAACTAAAGCGTAAACAAACACAGAATCACATAGACATGAATCTAGTAAAGTTTACATCTAAAGTGCAACAACATCAATATAAATATAGTTTTAACACACATATACAACAATAAAGCAAGTACATGTCAAGAGATCGACCGAATCTGAAGTCTTGCTGAGGATTCACGGTTGGAATCGTCGGGTTGTCAATCCGCGTCCAAGCTCGGTCCTCAACTGCGTCCGGGATAGAGAAGGGCTGTCACCACCTTCAAATGGCCCGTCTTCTTTGTCTCACGACAGCGGACGAAAGTTGAAAGCTTCCCTTTGCTTGATGGCTATGGCGTTGAAACTTGAAATGAATCCAGGAGATGATGGAGGAGGCCGAGAGGAAGCACCGGCTTGGATTTGGCGGTGAAAACTTGCCTGGAGCACCTCCCTAGTGTGGAAGATGAAGGGGAACGACGGAGAAGGCGGAAAACGGCAGAGGAAATGGGCGATCTGCGGATCTTCGTGCGGATCCTGGATTAGGGCGAGACCTGCACTATTTATAGAAAAGCAGAAATGAACAATGCGCACGATCACAGGCGCACGACCAGTGGTCGTGCGCACTATGTCCTGTGCTCGTGCGCACTGGCATGGAATAACAGGAAGAAGAACTGGGATAATGCGCAAGAGTAGTGGCGCACGACCAGTGGTCGTGCGCACCTAGTCCAATGATCGTGCGATTACCCAGACAGGACTCCAGAAAAGAGGAATCAATGCACACGATCAGTGGCGCACGACCGGTGGTCGTGCGCATTATGTCCAGTGGTCGTGCGCTTACCCCAGGCTGATTCTAGAAAATGAAGAGTAGTGCGCACGATCAGGGGCGCACGACCAGTGGTCGTGCGCATTGAATCCCATGATCGTGCGCAGTATTCCTGTTTCACCACCATCCCGGAACATGCACACGACCCCTGTACCGAAAGGAAAAACCAATCACTAATCTGTGCAGACATTCCAGGCAATCACAAAAAGGGAGTACAAACTATAAAAATAACAAACTACACAACCATGGGCATAAATGTGCACTTTCTATGGAAATAAAGATAAGATGAGATATGAACGATATAGAACTAAAAGTGAAGTGCAACCGTGTGAAAACTAGCCCAGATGAGTCCGAAAATAGGTATAAAACATGGACTCATCACACCCCCAGACTTAACTATTTGCGCGTCCCGAGCAAACAAAATCTAAGAAGAAAGGAAAAAATACTAGTTAACAAAGAAATTGCGATACGAAGTACCATGCGAAGTCGCATGCTCGCGCATGTAAAAATATAATAGAAGAAATTTCTAAGTATACAAAATAGTTCATACTTTTCACAATGCGTATCAAAATTTTATTATTACTCAAAAATGGAATCACGGTGAATCATCCGGTCATGCGTAGGGAGAAAGTAGACTAATCACTAGGAGAGCATTGCCAAAGATCGGGGCTCCGGATAACCTCCAAAGGAATCCACCAATGTCGGTGACCATATGCTTGCCCTTTCGCATTCTCTCCACGGCACTGGTTTGGTTCACACACGAGTCAGTAGGACTTTAGGTGAAGAAATGGGGCTTGGGTTTCGGTGAGGTAAACAATGATAAACAGGAAGGCTATGCACCTAACCCAAATGAGCTATCATAAAAAGAATCTCTCTACGAAGCAAAATACACGTGAGTACACCACACCCCCAGACTTAATTTTTTTAAATATGGGTGTGTGTACCGCCTACTCCAAATACATTCTCATTTCCAAAATGATTTTCAATTAAAACTTTTTCTTTTCACTATCTTTTTTTTTTCTTTAAAAATATTTTTCTCTTTTTTTTTCTTTATTCAAATCATCTTTTTATTTTTGCAATTTCAGCAAATATAACATTGCAGCACATCCACATAATCACAAGTAAAATCACCACATCACACCCCAACATTAAAATGTAAACACTAAAGCTCAACTTGGGAGTGCGACTAGGATCGGCTATGAGGCTTTGGTGAAATCATGGTGGAGCTGAATCAAGAGGAGGGGTAGGCACAACAGGGCTAGCGAGGATAAGACGTTAGGAATGGTACAAAGCTCAACCGAGCCAAAATGATGGCCTACATCACACTCATGCATGACTAACCTATACCCATGCTTCAAGAATAGCTTGGGGCAAGTTCTTAGTCAACGAGAAAGACTATCCATCCTCCCAACTCGAGCAATACGAACCTAATGGCCGTCTACACACATCCCTAAGCTACTGTTTGATTCATACCGGATTCACCAACTTTTGAGTAGAATAAAAAGTATTTACGCAATTAGAAAAATATAAAACTAAAAGCATACAGAAAAAATAAATCTACTCGAATTTCTACACGAGATGAGAGCAGTTGACTAGAAACACAGCAAGGCCAACATTTTACTCCATCTCACAATCCTATGTCAGCACCATAATTTTCCCAAATCTAACGAAGAAATGAGTTTAACTCGCAGCACGCAAAAAGCTAAGCACGCGCTCATGTGGGTGCAGTGGTGTGTGATGCAATGACTAATCAAAATAAAACAATAAAAGCTTCTAGTATGCACATGAGATGTGCACGTGCAAAAGGTAACAAAACTAGCTCTCCCCCAGACTTAAACTAAGCAAGACAGCAGATGATAGAGAAATTAAAATCATAAAGAGCTAAGGGAAGAGGTTACCCAATGCTCAGCTAGTGAGCATACCAGAAGACGCGTGGAAACTGAAGCAGGCCCGCCATACGAAGAATCAGAACCCTGCCAATGCAATTTGCCAAGAATACCTGCAGGGGTGAGCTCCGCAAAAACACAAGAAAACATACAAAAAGAAATGCAAAAACTAAAATAGACATAAAAAATAAAATGCAGAAAATAAAAGATAAGTACTGGGGTTATTGTCATCCCAGCACGACTTATTCGACTACGAAAAGGTTCTAGCTAATGGGCCTATGAAAAGAAAAATGCACAGGTAACTGTTCCAATATCCGTTTCGGTAACGGGTACCGATACGGTGATAGAAAAGTTACCCCTCTACCTAAATAATCATACCTGCCCAACACAGGTAGAGGAAATAGGAAGTAGGATGAGGAGGAGGCCTGGTCCTCACTCATCTCACCACAAAACAAATCCTTGCCTAGCAAGGTATCGTCTACCATAAGTTCGCTGGGGGCGAAGGTGAAGGCAGGGGCTTCCACTGTGAAGAAGATAGGAACCTCCTCACACAAGAGGATGCACTCGTCGACAGCCTGAGCGCAAGGCTCAACGTCAACCCAACTTACCTATGGAGATTCAACCTGCATAGGCTCGGATAAAGAAGAGGGATCAAGAAATAAAGGAGACGAAGAACATAAAGAAATAATCGGGGGAGTGGTCCCGGTTTCACTCCCCAAAGGCTGAGGTAGAAAAATATCGTCAGTAATCTCGACAATGCTACAAGGCTCGGCCGGATCCATAGATTCCTCCACCAAGATTTGGACTTCCTCCTTTGGTATCGAGGGAGAATCCTCGACACCAGGAAGGTTGTCCTCCTCCATGGGAGTGGAAACAACCCATGTATCACAAGCCTCAACTTGTGTTGCATCGTCGAAAATGTCGCTAGAGACGACTGAAGTAGAATGCACAAAAGGGGGAAGAACTTTTCTTGAATAAAAGTCAAGCGCAGGTTCCCCACAAAGAATCGGCTGCACGCTTGGAGATGGATGCACATGAGAGATAGGCTCAGCCACGTCGAAGCCTAGATCAGCCACACATCTGGCGGTTGTGTCCACATCATTCCCTTCAACAAATGAAGGTCACAGGGATACATAACCAGAAGATGAAGGTGTGCTACCAAGGGTAGGAGTCGGGATGATCCGGATGTCCGGCTCATCATCCTCTTCCATAACACGGAGGTACTCGGCACAATCCTTCAGGACATGATCTGTTTTACGACAATACAAACACTTTCTCCCATTACGCAGCAGTCCTAGTGGGGCCGGAGAGGAATAGGAGAACGATGTATGTGGCGAGGACGATTGACCATAAGCTCGGGGCACAGTGTTTGAAAGGCTGTACGAATACAACATCTCATGCATTGTGCGCTGAGGCTTATGCTCAATATCTCTCGTAGGGCATTCATGACTAGCGTGGGAAGGCTTCCCACACCAATGACATTGGGCATACGAATATCCACACATGGTGTAGAAACAGCAGATTCAAAATAAATTGTGCAAATTACTAAATCCAACAATAAATTACTACAATGGCCTAAAGAAAAGGGAAAAAAAGGCAGACAAAACAGAAATAGAACAAAACAAAAGCGATTTACAAAGGAAAAGGAAAGCAATCTCACGTCTCCCTCTCCAAAAACTCACACAACTGTGTTCCCCGGCAATGACACCAAAAACTTGATGCTATAGATCACGGCAGTGAACCGGTCGCACAAGTAATATAAAATGGGGGTTTTCCCAAGTATCGATCTCACAAGGAACACAGTAAGGTGGAGTTAATTTCGAGGAGGACTTGAGATTGAAGTCCTCAGGTCGGAGCTATCTAAGGGGGGTTTTGATGGTTGCGGAAACAGAAAATAAAATACTAACAACTACTCCTATGCAACGCCGCTATGCGATGCTTCGCCAGGCGGGATGGAAAACTAGTCGGGCCGCTATGCACCGAATCACTAGGCGGATGGACGAGAAGGCTAGCGGATGAGGTGGTTAGAATTGCGGAATGAGGGTCGTGAGCACCTCTTCGCTACGCACGCCACTAGCAATTGCTAGTGCGGCAAGGGCGGATGGATGGTGGATGGATATATGGCGCAACTCAAACAACTAAAGCGTAAACAAACACAGAATCACATAGACATGAATCTAGTAATGTTTACATCTAAAGTGCAACAACATCAATATAAATACAGTTTTAACACACATATACAACAATAAAGCAAGTACAAGTCAAGAGATCGACCGAATCCGAAGTCTTGCTGAGGATTCACGGTTGGAATCGTCGGGTTGTCAATCGGCATCCAAGCTCGGTCCTCAACTGCGTCCGGGATAGAGAAGGGCTGTCACCACCTTCCAATGGCCCATCTTCTTCATCTCACGACAGCGGACGAAAGTTGAAAGCTTCCCTTTGCTTGATGGCTATGGCGTTGAAACTTGAAATGAATCCAAGAGATGATGGAGGAGGCCGAGAGGAAGCTCCGGCTTGGATTTGGCGGTGAAAACTTGCCCGGAGCACCTCCCTAGGGTGGAAGATGAAGGGGAACGACGGAGAAGGCGGAAAACGGCGGAGGAAATGGGCGATCTGCGGATCTTCGTGCGGATCCTGGATTAGGGCGAGACCTGCACTATTTATAGAAAAGCAGAAATGAACAATGCGCACGATCACAGGCGCACGACCAGTGGTCGTGCGCACTATGTCCTGTGCTCGTGCGCACTGGCATGGAATAACAGGAAGAAGAACTGGGATAATGCGCACGAGTAGTGGCGCACGACCAGTGGTCGTGCGCACCTAGTCCAATGATCGTGCGATTACCCAGACAGGACTCCAGAAAAGAGGAATCAATGCACACGATCAGTGGCGCACGACCGGTGGTCGTGTGCATTATTTCCAGTGGTCGTGCACTTACCCCAGGCTGATTCTGGAAAACGAAGAGTAGTGCGCACGATCAGGGGCGCATGACCAGTGGTCGTGCCCATTGAATCCCATGATCGTGCGCAGTATTCCTGTTTCACCACCATCACGGAACACGCACACGATCCTTGTACCGAAAGGAAAAACCAATCACTAATCTGTGCAGACATTCTAGACAATCACAAAAAGGGAGTACAAACTATAAAAATAACAAACTACACAACCATGGGCATAAATGTGCACTTCCTATGGAAATAAAGATAAGATGAGATATGAACGATATAGAACTAAAAGTGAAGTGCAACCGTGTGAAAACTAACCCAGATGAGTCCGAAAATAGGTATAAAACATGGACTCATCATTAGGCTACATTAAATAAAAGGAGAAGTTCTTTACAAAAAAGTGGAGCTGTTACAGTTGTTCTTTGGAATCTCCATTGCTGTGGATGAAGAACAGTGAGCCCAAGACAGCAAGTCTAGAGGCATAACAAGTTATCTATTGACATCAACATCTTCAACAGTAAGATTATTGGTGTCATCTTCATCTGCGCCAGCTAGCAAGCTCAGGTTGATTCACTGAGAAA
Source organism: Platanthera guangdongensis (assembly GCA_039583875.1). NCBI lineage: Eukaryota > Viridiplantae > Streptophyta > Magnoliopsida > Asparagales > Orchidaceae > Platanthera > Platanthera guangdongensis. Next base: position 83,737,870 of record CM077167.1, on the reverse strand, counting down.
AGGACAGCTACTAGGGCCGACCCTTGCTGCAATTCATTCATAGATCCAGCCAACAAATCTTAAAGAATATTCTCTTGTAGAGTTGTGAAGAAGGAGATAGAGCTGAGCAGTTGGCTTAGTTCAGAAAGGTAGAGAAGCTGATCTACAAGTTGCTTCCAGCATAATCCAAAGCATATACATCAATGTTGCTGTAAAGAAGATAGGGTTGAGCTTTTGGTTGAGCTCACCAAGGAGCAAAACAGTACTCTGTAAGTCACTTTCAGCACAAGTGGATATACTTATTGTTGTGAAGTAGTTGGGACTAAGGTGTACTTAGTCCAGAAAAGTAGACACAGGAAAACATTCATTGTGTCAAAGTGGGGCTGAGTCTAACTCACCCAAGGTTGATTGGCACAGAGGAATTCCTCTTGTGTCCAATCAAGAAACTCAACAACCCACTTCCATTTTGTAGGACCCTTTGTGGATCTGAGAGGTAGGAACAAACTTGCTATAAGGTAGGTGATCAGTTGATCACTGAGGTAGGTGCTTGGAAGGGCACAGAGGTAGGTTCCTGGAAGGGTACTGAGCTATAGGAGTGCTGCAGTACTCTGAGAGTAGGGCCTTGTGCCTGAATTTGTAGGGCTGAAAAGCTTAAGTTGTAGGCCTTAGAGATAAGGCTGAGGTAGGTGGTTTGAGGACCACTGACTTGTAGGAGAACTGCAAGGCTCTGAGGTAAGAACCTTTGTGGTTCTGAAGTAGGGTTCTGAAGATAATCTGAGTGTAAGGCTGAGGGCCTGAGGTGTAAGTTCTGAGCAGCATTTTGGAGGAGTTTGGGCCTTAACTAACAGGAAGTTAGCAAGGTGGGAGGAGAGTGGATGTACCCAAATATTGGGAAACCACTATAAATTCTTATGTACTCTGTTGTGTTGGTTTTCCTTGTACAGGTAGCTCATCTTGAAAGCAGAAATTAACCAACCAATAAAGCAGCAAATTAAAAGAAAACAAAGTTAGTCACTAAGGACTAAGAAACCTATTCACCCCGCAGGTGATTTAGCTATCCTTGAAATAAAGACTTTCACGTGGTTTACAGGTTAGTGTTTCTAAAGCACACACATCTACGCCCTCGCTATTGTGAGACACACATAATGGGTGAATGATCGCAGGAGTACTAAGATAACGTGATAGAATTATGATAAAAGGTAAATTATGGGAACTTTGAAATGATATGACTTATATTCCAATTTGTTCAGTTAGATTGATTTATCGTTAATTTTAATATGAGAAAGTCATATAAAAAAATATATCTAAAGTGTTCATGACATGTTGGATTAAGAAAAAAAAGCAAAAGCAAAAATAAACAAATGCAAAAACAAAATACAAAAAAACAGAAAAAACTTTATGCATATCGTAAAGTAGATTATCGAGTAATTTTGATTTGATTAGTTTCTTCTTCACGCAAAAAGTGGATACTAATAGATAAGAGATTTAGGTATCGAAAAGGAATCAGGGGTGACGATTCTTTTGGGTACCCATGTAACATCCCATGTTACTTCTGTACCCCTCAACTTAGATTGGGTTAGGCATGGGGTGAGATTTAAGGAGATCAACTAGGTTTGACCCTAGGTAGTGGGTGGTAGCCATGTGGGGCCCACTATAGGACCATAGTCAAACTAGGTCAAACTAGCCTAAGTGGGGACCCTAGCCACACCATGACCCCACCACATTGCCCTAACCCTAAAAACAATCTAAGTGGACCCTAGGGCATGACACTAGGTCAACACTTTGACCCCAATTGACCAAAGTCAACTTTGGGCTTAATTTGGTCAAACCCACACTCATAAGCCCAATTATCCTAAGTAGGGCACCCCCTTGACCCAACCCAAGTTGGGTGGTGCCACTAGACCCATTTCCATCAAATGGGGTCAGCCCACCCACCATGTTCACTAAGTCAACTCTCCAAGTCAACAAGTCAACTATTTGACCTAAAAGAATGAAATGAAGACCAAGCCATCCACCATTGGACCAAGCCCACCAAAATTGGCCCATGGCCAGCCCAAGTGAACAAGACCAGCCCTACCCCTCTAAATCAGGAGAGAGAATACATGCAAGGGGGTAGAATTGGGATTTTGAGAGAAAGAGGAGAGAGAAATGGGGATGAAAGGGAATGGTGGCCACATGGCCACCCTTTCAGCTGATTTTCTCTGCCCAAAACCAGCTGGCCGACCTCCTCACTCCATTCCAGCAGAAAATAGGGGTTGTGTGCCACTTGGTAGCAGGGGCGGAGCAACCAAAGCTCAAACCGAGCTCACTTAAGTGATATCTCCATGTACAGCCAAACTCAGCCCAAACAGACCTCACCAACAGCTTCAGCAGGTAGAAAGGAGTGGAAATCGAGTGCTGGATCATGGAGAATGGTGGAGAATCAAGCTTTCGGGGTGGAGCTCGCCGGCGCACCACCACCATGCCAAACCGCCGCCTGACCCGCAGCCAAGCCCCAATCCAGGTTTGTTTCACCTCGCCTCTACCCGTACTAGCATCTTAGATCGCTTAGGTGAGATATCGGGCTCAAGTGAGCCCGATGCCAGGTGAGAAAAATGAGATTTTTCCAAGCTTTTGAAACTGCTCGGGTTCGCCGTCGCCGCCGTCTCCCGCCGCCCCATCACCGGGAAACGATAGCCACCACCACCGTGAAGGTGATGGCACCGTTGGCCGGAGGTGGCGCCGCCTCAGCTGGCCGGAAATCGCCAGCAAAGATGCTCCAGGTCGGCTCGATCTCAGCCGTGAATCCATTGGAGAATATGAACGGATCCCGTCGGTTAGGCTTTAAGATTCGTGCAGATTAATATGAATTAATTTTAATATGATGAATAGTATAGACTCTGTCACAAAAATACAGTCATGTTGCATGTTAATTTTAGGCCTCTTAGATGCATTTCCAGAAACTGATCCCTCAATGCAAAATGTAGCTGACTGTCTTACCTTTAATTTGCCACCTTAAAGTTGTGATATGGTGTAGTGTACAGTCTTGTAGGGCATTTCTCCTAGGACTGGTCCTAGAATAGGGCAGAAATTCATTTGGATGCCCATGTCAAACCAGCAATCACCATGGCCCCAAAGTTTGGATACATGCATGAATAGGTCATACCTAGCCCCTGCCAAACTTTAGGAAGTTTTGAAACAATGTTTCCTATAGTTTTGGTCAAAATGTCAAAATGTAAATAAATGCAATTTATGGAGTTATATGCCTACTCGTGGCCCCAAATATTGGTGGTAGGTCATTGGGGACATCCTTGGTGCATGATAAAAATTTCAGCATCTTTGGATCACTGCATGTTGGAGAATCCACTTGCATGTGTTAGTTCATATTTTGCCTTGGTGTGCGAATAGCCATAGTTCAAATATGGTGTATTCAGCCTAATGGAGGCATGCAAAAATCTTGGATTTGTTTCCAGAGATTCATTAGGGTACATTTCACCTCTCAAATTAATTATGGGATTTTTGGAATCAAAAATCCCATTTATTGGAATTTATTTTAAATGTAGCTCTTTTGAAAATAAATTTGGAAAATAGTTTTTCCTCAAGCACAAATCCTCAAACTTTGCCAAGATATAGATACGGTTACTTGTGACTTAAGAAAAATTTGATCCTGCTGTTTGAAGAGATTTTGGAATAAAATATCTTAAAATGCTCATTTTACCCTTATTTCATTTATTCTTGAATTGATGGATATGCACCTTAGAAAACTTTGGAAATATAATTCTAGTGCTGTAAAAGTGTATTATTAGTCTTGCATAAATATTTCAGAATTAATGGATGTATTGTTAGTTGTTAAATTAATACAATGGCATTTTTGCTAAATATGTAAGAATGGAATTTTATAGGCCATTACACAATAAAAGTTGATGAGACTCTACCAATAGTCATAAATTAATGTTTTATATGTTCTGTAATTTTCTTGGAATTTTGGATTACATATTAGTTGTACTTCTTTTGGAAAATGGAATTTATGTGAATTTGGTATTAAATAAGAAATTGGAATAAATATTCAAAGGCAAATTATGAAACTCTATAGACAGTAATATTTTATCATTATACAACTCAGGCAAAATTACCTAGGTCAGTGGATGTTAAAGCATACTACTTCATGTGTAAAGTGACCTAGTAAATAATTTAAAAGATTTAATTAAAGAATTATTTAGTCAAGGAAAATTATGAGAATCCATAGGGTAGTTCCCTTAACCCATACCACCCTAGGATAAATATTTAGGGGCAAGATGTCTTAAGGATTGGAGGATTCCATTTTTAGGGTATTAATAGGACATGGTCTGCATATAACATAAATAGGTCTTGCCTTAGGGTTACCCGGGGATTGATTATCGGAAGAAATAAGAGAGTGCAACATGAATGATCCCTGGTGGGTAGTATGGTCTTAGTGATGGGTCAAAAGTGCAAGTCTTTAGGTAGCAACTAGACTAAAGAGAGCTGGGGCGAAACATGGGTAGCTATCAACTAAAATAAATATCCTTGCAAAAGGGAACGCTGGGCGTAATCCCAACACAGTTCCTAGTGCCCCTTGAGAGCCCTTCACAGGGAATACCGGGGGCAGTCCTGGGATTAACCTTAAATCTCTAAGTATAATAACCCGTAGACAAGAGTAGTCTAATAGGTTAGGACATTTGTTGTACCTTCTCACCCGTGTAGGGTTGGAGAGATTCATGACATATGCTCACCCGTTTAGGGTTGAGGGAGTTGGTATAAAGGCACCAATGTGCGTTCTCACCCGGGTTGGGTTTGAGGGTTTTCAGGACTGGTTTGGTCCTGCGAGCGGAAGGCTCGGAATGAAATACTTGCATGTGCATAAATATAGTGGCAGGGCATGCGGTATTGGCCGTTCGTCACACCGATGGCAGTACGGTGCACCAGGCGGTTGTGAGGGTTAGAGGGGCCAGTGGGTTGTTTTACACTGCGGTCTGGAGGACGACCCCCGATAACGCACATCCGACCCAACAAGACTGACGGGTTGTCAGCAAAGTACATACGCGAGACTCTAGAGTGCACCTTGGACGTGTACAGAGACGTATGAGAGGGGTCTAAGGCTTGGCAGTGTGCATACCGGCCTAGAAGCGGAGACGCCCGCTCCACTGCTGTCGTAGCCACAGCGGTGGTACCCGAGAGTGATTCTAGCTCTCAAAAAGTGGGAACTAAAGGTCTGTGATCACAGAGTCGTTGTGTGTGAGTTGCACTTGCATGTGCATAAAATTGCATCATAACATTCATTCATATTAGATCATACGCTTCATAGATCCTTATCATATAAATTAGTATGGGCTCTTTTATATGATAAGTTAAATTTCCTGGAAATCCTAACTTATATATTTGTATGGGCATTTATATAAGTTAGGGTACTTTTGTGATGATAGTATAGTGGTAGAATAGATTATTTATTTGCTCTTACTGCTGTCCTTTACTTTCTTTACTGCACTGCTCTTACTTACTACTTGTACCATACTTAGAACTGCTAGAGTAGATCATTATTACTTCCTACAACTGCTAGTTAGATTTTGTCACCTGCTTCCACTTTGCTACCCCTTGTTGTCCTCCGCTTCGTCCTCCCGCTCGGTGCCTAGGAGCTGCGGGGCGAGGTGCGGAGGAAACGACTTAGTCTTTTTGACTAATGGTCGGTGACCAAACTATTTTTAGGAGCCCGTGGAGATGGAGCACCAGCACGCCGAGGAGGCAGGACTTGAGGAGCAGATACCGCTTCAGCAGGCTACTACCACTAATGTGCGTCCTCAAGTGGGACGAGATCTGATATACTAGTATAGCTTCCGCTTTTATTTATTTTGAGAGAGAGTGGTTTAGATGTACTGGGCATAATCCCTTTTTACTCTTTCTTTTGTACTCTTCTGTGGACTATATTGGTGTACTATTCATTTTTATATATGATTGTACTATGTGACTTGTGGACTGATGGATTTACATACTGTTTTACTTCTTCTTCTCATATTGGCCTATAGGTTAAATGATCGTTTTAGCCAGCAGGATCGGCGTGTTGCGGTGTCGACTAACCCGTGCGTTAGTGCCATCGTAAGACGGCGGTTCTCGGCATAAGACCCGGTAGCCTCCTTGGTAAGGGGGGTGGGGGGGTCTTACAAACTAGTATCAATTGAACAACGATCATATGAGAAAGAAGTCCACAACATGGGACCACCCCCGCCCGAGCATTAGTTTGCGGACAAACTATGCAGCAGAAGCAGTGGTGTGCCCATGTGCAAAAGTCACATAAATGGTCCACAAAGTACAATGAGTTAGGCCAGTTCTGTTTTAACCTTACCTTTATGCAACCTCCACAGGTCGTCGCGCCGCAAAATGTGGCTCCTCCCCCTCCAGCTGCCACTCCATTCCTACATACGGAGATGGGGCAGACCTTGACGGCGATTCTGGATGCCTTCAGATCCCAACAAGTCCCGGCTCCACAGCCAAATCCGGGGTCGAGCTGGCTGAGTGCATTCAAGAGCCTGTCCCCACCGACGTACCGTGGGAAAGAGGATGTGGTAAAGACGGAAGAATGGCTGGAGGCCATACACGAGATCTTAGCAGGCATCAGCTGCCCAGTCGGCGAGGCAGTACCCCTAGCCACCTCTGCGCTAGAGGCTCATGCGAAGAGATGGTGGAAATCAGTGCGGGAGTCTACATATGCAGACTTTGAGCTGTCGGAGATATCATGGGAGGAGTTTGGCGATGTATTTCTGGAGCACTTCGTCCCTGCTACGGATAGAGATGCCTTGGAGGAGTGGTTTTTGAACCTCAGGCAGGGGAGTAGATCGGTGATCGAGTATCAGAGAGAGTTCTCTCATTTGGCCAGGTTCGCGGGGATTCAGGATACCGATGATAGGAGGTATGCCAAGAGGTTCTACCGGGGCCTTAGGGACGATTTGAGGCAGGCCTTGCTGTTCATTTCTCATGGCACATCTAGGCAGATCATCGAGATGGCAAAGAAGCTGGAGGCTGACCAGCTGATGGTACGAGCCGGAGGGAAGAGACCATTTGATGGGTCGACATCAGGAGAGAGCAGCAGGGGCTCTCAGAGAGGCAGGACTATTGGATACAAGAAGGGTGGGGGACGTCGTCGTACCAACTTCAAGCAGGATCAGGGGCCTCCTCCAGCATTGGCTCCCCTACCTCTACAGATGCATGATCCGAGGAGACAGGATGACCGAGGCCAGTGACAGGTAGTTTGTTACGGATGCCGCCAGCCCGGGTACATTAGGTCGGAGTGCCCGCATCGATTCCATCATCCTCCTCCTCCTCCTCCACCTCCAGTGGCCCCAGTACAGCAGGGCCGAGGCCGAGGCCGAGGCCGAGGACGAGGCCGAGGCCGGGGATATCACGGCAGGAGACGCGAGCAGGAGCAGATATACGCCTTGGACCTCATAGAGCAGAGGAACCCCGAGGAGGTTATCACAGGTACTTAAAGTTAATTATTAAATTTCTTGAATTTTTTCAATTATATATAGTACCTGGAACTATTGGTTAACAGTTAAATTTAACGTAAATAAACATCAGGCATAGTTATGATCAGCGGTAAGCCCGCTCATACTCACTTCGACACGGGTGCTTCGCACTCGTTCGTATCCGAGGCCTTCATCGACGGACTCGAAGGCGTGGAGAGGTTTCCTGGACTAGAGATGAGGTTGTGTTTACCCGATGGGTCAGAGCTGCGGACCACTGCACATTGTAATATGGAGTCCGAGATTGGCGGCAAGGCATTTGAGGCGCCGGCAACTATTCTGAAGCTGCAGGACTTCGACTTGATTTTGGGCATGGCTTGGTTACATCGGAACCATGCTCAGATAGATTGTCCGTCCAGGAGGATCACGCTCAGGCATGGCGACTCTCATGTTATCGTTGAAGGTATTCAGCCTATCTGCCACCTATTGTTATCTTCTGTACAGGATGTGAAGGCCCACAAGCAGGGTGAAGTAGTTTATCTTATCTGCTTTGAGATGGTGGGAGCAGAGATGACCATTACAGATATTCCGGTGGTCCAGGATTTCTCCGACGTATTCCCGGAGAAATTACCCGGGCTACCACCTGCTAGAGACTTGGACTTCAGGATTCAGCTAGTACCGGGAGCAAGGCCGGTGTCCCGGGCACCCTACAGGATGGCTCCCAGGGAGTTAGCAGAGTTCAGGACTCAACTACAGGAGCTAGTCGAGTCAGGATTTGTGCGGCCCAGTTCATCGCCGTGGGGAGCACCAGTTCTCTTTGTGAAGAAGAAGGACGGGTCATTGCGACTATGCATAGATTACCGGGAGCTGAACCGGTTAATGGTCCGCAATACATATCCTCTGCCTCGGATAGATGAGTTATTTGACCAGCTGCAGGGAGCCTTCTGGTTCTCCAAGCTAGATTTGCAATCTGGCTACTACCAGCTCCGTATCAGGGAAGAGGACATACCGAAGATGGCATTCAGTTCACGCTATGGATTATACGAGTTCACGGTGATGCCTTTTGGGCTCACGAATGCCCCTGCCGCTTTCATGAGTCTAATGAACCGTGTATTCGAGCCTTTCTTAGACCGCTTCATGATTGTATTCATCGACGACATCCTTATATATTCTCGGACTCAGGAGGAGCATACGGAGCACCTGGTGCAGGTCTTGCAGAGGCTGAGGGAGTCCCAGATGTACGCAAAATTCTCAAAGTGCCAGCTCTGGCTGCAGGAGGTGGCTTTCCTGGGGCACACGATCAGTGGGGCTGGATTGAAGTGGACCCAGCCAAGATAGAGACAGTGAGGGATTGGCCACGGCCGAAGACCGCATCTGACATCCGCAGTTTCTTGGGACTAGCAGGGTATTATCGCAAGTTCGTGAAGGGATTCTCGAGGATAGCACTCCCCCTCACGTCCTTGACAAAGAAGGACGCAAATTTTGTTTGGTCAGAGCGGTGCGAGACGGATTTTCAAGAGCTGAAGGACCGACTCATCTCATCCCCCATTCTTGCGCTTCCATCCGGGAGCGAAGGATTCCAGATCTACACGGACGCCTCTTATCAGGGGATGGGTGCAGTCCTGATGCATCATGGACATGTTATTGTTTATGCTTCAAGACAGTTGAAGAAGCATGAGCATAACTATCCAGTACATGACCTAGAGCTCGGGGCTGTGGTATTCGCCCTAAAGATATGGAGGCATTACTTATATGGGATTCATTGTGACATCTTTTCAGATCACAAGAATCTTAAGTATATCGATACACAGAAGGACTTAAACCTGAGACAGAGGAGATGGCTGGAATTCCTCTGTGATTATGATTACAAGATCCACTACCATCCGGGAAAAACGAACACGGTAGCAGATGCTTTGAGCAGGAGGGCCTGCACTTCTGGACCGGATCCCCAGTTGATGTCTATAGAGCTGCTACAGATGATGGAGGACATGCACATTACCATGGTATCTGAGACCGAGCCAGTAGTGTATTGAGAGTATTTGAGCTCAGTGATCAGTGGCGATGATATACAGGAGCGCATCTGAGCACATCAGAGGCTGGATGATACGTTACAGCCGATCTTTAGTGCCCTGGAGAGGGGCAAGGTTGAGGACTACACGCTACAGGATGATCTTCTTCGATTCCGTGGGCGCATCTACATACCAGCAGGGGGCAGTATCCGGGATGACATACTCAGAGAGGCTCATTGCTCGAGATACTCAGTGCACCCCGGCATCACCAAGATGTGGGCAGATTTGCGGAGGTCTATCTATTGTCCCGGGATGAAGAGGGAGATCACGGATTTTGTGACCCATTACGAGACCTGCCAGCGTGTGAAAGCAGAATGCAAGAGCCCGGGAGGTTTACTACAGCCACTGCCAGTTCCAGAATGGAAGTTCGAGGATGATTGTAACAGCCCAAAGTTCAGAAACAGGCAATTTTTGGTGACACGGCCTGGGACACGGGCGTGTCCCAGGGCGTGTCAGGTGACACGGCCTGCGACACGGGCGTGTCGCAGGGCGTGTCGAAGTTGTGTCGACGATTGGGCTTTGTCTCGACGATTTTTGCTCTCGGCGATTCGTCGAGAGGAGGCACACGGCCCAGGACACGGGCGTGTCCAAGGCCGTGTCGCATTCTCGACGATTTTCGCTCGACGATCGTCGAGTATCGAGAAGTGGGTGTCGAGTGTTGAACACGGCCTGTGACACGGGCGTGTCACAGGGCGTGTCAAATCAGGCGACGAACGCAGCCCGCCGAAGAAATTCGACAGGGCGTGTCTTTGTGTCGTGTCTGGGCACACGGCCTGGGACACGGGCGTGTCACAGGCCGTGTGAAGTCTCGGGATGATTTGGGATTTTTTTCCCCAGGTACACGGCCACAGACACGGGCGTGTCTGAAGGCGTGTTGGTGACACGGCCCATGACACGGGCGTGTCCCGTGGGCGTGTCACTGGTTTGGATAAGTCGGTTGACCACCGCTTGAGGCACACGGCCAGGCACACGGCCGTGTTCGAGGCCGTGTCAGGTCAAAATAGGTGTTTTTGGCAGAATCGTGGCCGTCCATTCCTTCAGTCTGGATCCAAGGGCTGGAAGCTCTTCTTCTTTTTCCTTAAGGGCCGAAATCAGAGAAAGGAATCTCATTTTCCTTAGCCTTCATCTTTCTTCAAGAGAGAGAAAGAGAGAAAGAAAGGAAGAGGAAGAAGAAAAGGGGGCTGCTGTCGGTGGTGCTGCGGTTTCCCGACGAGAGATCCGAAGCCAGCGTTGCGGAGGAAACGCTCTCGCGAGTCGTGCAAGCTAGCTTGGAGTCCATGGCACCGAAGCGATCGTCAAGGGTAACGACTTTTCTTCCTAGCCATGTGAAGGCTTCCTTTTTGGCATATCTTTTGATTCCCCCACCAAGAGGTGGCTGCTTTTGGGAGTCATTTGGGTGATTCTTGAAATCCCCTTTTTGTTAGCATATAGATCCGGAAATGGAGTACGGAATAGGCATGCTGTGTGAAGCCCATCTGGACAGGTTGGTCTGGATTGGTGATGTTGCATACGAACCGGAGAAGACTCCGTGATAAACGTGTAGTGTTAAGGAGTCTACGGGTTATGCCTGCGAAAAGGAGTAGCAGGAAGTACTGGGGTGGTAGCCCAGGAAAATAGCCATGTTATGGTTTTGGGTCCAACCTGTGGTTATCCACACAGGAAGTACTGGTGGGATCAGGAAAGGCCCTTTTTGTGCTGCTTGATGTCATAGGGTGTCCACCTGTGGAGCGAGTCACAGGAAGTACTGGTGTGCCCAGGAAAGACCCCTGACATTTGTAATTTGCGGTGTCCACCTGTGACGGGAGTCACAGGAAGTACTGGTGTGCCCAGGAAAGACCCGATGTTGTTGTGAGGAAATGGGTATAGTGACATACCCAGGCTTGAATGCCAGAACAGGATTGGTGAGACCGACCCGCGCCTTTGCTATAGCCATGAGTACGCTGCACGCGGAAAAGGCAAGGCGATTTGAGCAACGGGGGGATGGAGGATCCGACCTGCGCTATGTCCGTCTGACGTGAGACCAAAAAGTGCGGTCTGTTGGAGCGCATAGCAAGAGTCTTCGGCCTGCGCGCCATGACACAACGGGGGGGGCTACGGGCCATCCCAGTGTCCGAGGACTAACTCCGGCTGCACGCCATGGAGTAAATGCTCAAGAGTGTTACCGTTGGGTGATAACCCTGATACGGTGGTGGGCAAGAGGTTGCCAGAACACCAAGAATGTGCCCTGAGTGCACGGACCGTTGGGCCGGGCGGCGAACGGTTGTGATGGCTTGTGTGCGTGAAAGCACCTTTTGATGATATAGTTTGCCATACTTGTGATATGATATGCCTGCAGGGAAAAATACCGCTGCCCCGAGAGAAGGGGTAGGGTCGTTATAATTTGGTCAGCTGAACGCTGACCGTTGCTTTTGTTTGCCACCGGTGGGTGGATTGTCCTTGCACAGGTGCTGGAGAGCCGAGTGGGACGCGTTGAGGTTGATGTTCCTGCTGGTGCTGCTGCTGCTGCTAGCCCTCGAAGGCTAGTTGTGTTCTTTTGAGTGTTTTCTTTTATTGTGGCCGGCCTGCGCGCCAATCTGTTTTAGGCCACTGTTTGAAAGCCATGTAAGGCCATAAGGCCAACACTTTTGACATGTTGTAAGACATTCCTATATGTATATAAATGTGGAGTTTTCTGTTTGGACATTCATGAGGAGTTCAAGTAGTTTAGGCTTCCGCTAGAATGCTTTGTGATAGGTGCGATTGCGCTACTCTGGTATCATCCTGTACCTTCACCGACTGTTTTGTGGTATATCCTGTGGGGCCCCGGCCGGACCTTCTAGAATATATCATATGAACGGATGGGGTTGTTACATTTTTGGTATCAGAGGTCTTGGTCTTTCCCTCTCGAAGTCGTGGTCGACTTCTTTTGTGGGGTGGCGAGCACGGGTTTGTGCAAACTAAAGTCTACGATTGAACTCCTGAATGTCCATGATAGGAATGCAAAGTTTTGTGTTTGAGGAACCTGTGTGTTCCTATCTTGTTGCTTACTTGTGTCATTTTCTATTTGTAGGCGACGAGTGCGATGGTTTGGCAGCAGGAACCCCAACACTCGTTAGGAAGCATGATGTCCACTGTGGTACCAACCTCTCCTTCCTCGATAGAAACAGCTCGACTGATTGTCGATAGGGCTTTTGCAACGCTCAAGTCTTACCATGAAGGACAAGTTTCACCCTCTGATCCGGTGATGCGTTCCATGCCGGGTAGGGAACTTGAGCAGCTAGCAAGGGGAAGTGCCTCAGCCTCGTCGGGACATATGTGTTTGAGCCAAGGAGAGAACACGGTTGCGGACTATTTTCATGCATTTGTTGCAATGAGCCAACAACCCGAGTTTATGTTTGAGACCGAGGAGATGAAGATCAATCGGTTTTATGGTGGGCTACGTCAGGAACTCCGTTTCTTGTTGATGGGTCCTAAGTTCTTGGGCTTCCAACCACTGGTGGAGGCAGCGAGACTGTTGGAAATCGACTTGAGGAGAGCCCAGCAGATGCCTGTGACTCGGAAAGTGCGCACTCCAAGGTTTGGGAAGTCGGCTCACTGGAAGAGGCGGAGACAAGAGAAGCGTACTTGTTATGCGTGTGGTCAGGTGGGACACCTTGCTCGTGACTGTGGGGATGGTGTTCAGCAGCCAAAGAAGCAGTCCAAGTGTTATTCGTGTGGGAAAGCAGGACATAAAGCCCGAGATTGCCGCGTTGGCGCGTAGCAGGCAAGAAAGGGCGACAGCACGATGTAGATAAATAAGGAGACTCCTCATGTACATAACTAATGGTGACTTATATATGTTCGATGTACAGTAAGCCGTTTTGGATGAAAATGTTATGAGGACCTGTGTCCGATATGGATGTGTGGGATCAACGTGTGTTGTCAATTGTTGATGTGTTCTACCATGGGGACATGTGTGCCCAAACTTGGCAAGAGTCGTCGATGTTCACGATGATCGTCTTGCTTGTTTTTGTTTGCATCTTGTGACTGTTGTTTGTATATGTTAGATGCACCACAGGCGCCGTTTACGAAGGATGTTTCGTCTTCTTTTCTGTCTCGTGAGTTTCTTACGCGGCTTGGGATTCCCAGGATCGCAAAGACAGATAGCGTCACCATGGTGTTGCCGAATGATTGTTGGATGCTTGCGCATCAAGCTTGCGATGTGGCGGTTCAGTTAGGAAGTCGGGATCTCCGTTTAACTGCATTTGTTTTGCCATTATCGGAATTGACGTGATTTTGGGTTGGATTGGCTTGCGGAGCAGCACGTTATGCTTGATTGCCAGTCCAAAGAAATCACGTTAGGCCAGAATACCGAACAGGCGGGACGTTGATGTCTGCACTCGAGGTAGTCAAAGCTGTTCGGAAGGGTGCGGAGTGTTACTTTGCACTCATTTGGGCTGTTGAGCCTAAGGCCACGTTGTGCGAGGTTCCGATTGTGGCAGAATTTACAGATGTGTTTCCCACGGATCTCCCTGGGCTACCACCCCAGCGGGAGATTGACTTCACAATTGAGTTGGTGCCAGGTGCGAAACCCGTGGCCGCTCGCCATATCGCGTTGCGCCTAAAGAGATGGCGGAGTTGCAGGTTCAACTACAAGAAATGCTAGAGGAATGTTATATCCGCCCAAGTATGTCACCTTGGAGCGATGTATTGATTACCGTGAATTGAAGAAGCTGACCGAGAAGAATAAGTATCCTATACCTCGGATTGATGAATTATTTGATCAGCTAGTTGGCTCGACCGTCTATTCGAAGTTGGACCTGAAGTCTGGTTATTACCAGTTACGCATTTGGGAAGGTCGGTTTTGGAACACGCTATGGGCACTATGAGTTCACAGTTATGCCCTTTGGCTTGTGCAATACGTCTTCGGTGTTTATGGATTTGATGCACCGTATTTTCCGTGAGTACCTGGATCTGTTTGTGATTGTGTTCATTGATGATATCCTGGTGTACTCGAAGTCTAAAGCTGAGCATGAGATTCATTTGCGGTTGGTGTTGAATACATTGCGGTAAAATCAGCTCTATGCCAAGTTCTCGAACTGCGAGTTTTGGCTATCGTCAGTAGCATTTTTGGGCCATGTGGTGAATGGAGCGGGCATTGCAGTGGATCCAGCGAAGATAAGAGCCATACAAGAGTGACCAAAATTGTCTTCCGTGGCCGAAGTCAGGAGTTTCCTTGGCCTTGCGGGCTACTATAGAAGAGTTGTAGAGAATTTCTCGCGGATCGCTTTGCCGCTAACCACACTAACGCGAAAATATCAGAAGTTCGTTTGGACGCCAGAGTGCGCACGATCTTTTGAAGAGCTGCAGATTCGGTTGACCACGGCGCCGATGTTGTCTTCGCCATGTGGAACCGATGGGTTTATGATGCCTCAGGAAGCGGCTTAGCATGCGTTCTTCTGCAGAGCGGAAAAGTGATTGCTTATGGCTCACGCCAACTGAAGGTGCATGCGCGAAACTATCCCGTCCAGGATTTGGAACTAGCGGCGGTGCTTTTTGCACTCACGTTGTGGCGACACTACCTTTATGGTGTGACGGTGGCGATCTATACCGATCATAAGAGCCTAAAGTATCTGTTGGAGCAGAAAGACTTGATTATGCGACAACGACGGTGGTTGGAGTTCCTTGGGGACGACACGTTCGAGATTCACTATACACCCGGGAAAGGGAATGTTGTCGCGGATGCCTTGCGTCGGCGAGTTCCGGCTAGAGCGAATTGGTTGCAAAGGCATAATAAACGTCTTATCCAGGAGTTGGAAGCATTGGAGATCTATTGTGTTGACAAGAGTTCCACTGCCACTGCATATTTGAACTGGACCGAGGTGCAATGTGACCTTGCGGACCGCGTTCGACGGGCAACGGAGTTGGATGAAAATCTCTTACGATATGTGAATGAAGGGCCAGAAGGCAAAGTCACCTATGAAGCACATTATACGAAGTATTCCATTCACCCCGGGAGTACAACGATGTTCAACGATATGAAGAAATTTTTCTGGTGGCCAGGGCTCAAGGAAGATGTTGCCCTGTATGTAGCCAAATGTCAAACATGTGCGATGGTGAAGACGGACTGCCAAAAACCGGACGGTTATTTGACGTCACTACCGATCCCAGTGTGGAAATTTGATGATATTTCCATGGATTTTGTGCATGAATTGCCAAGATCGCAGCGAGGAAATGATTCCATTTGGGTGATAGTTGACCGGCTAACAAAAGTAGCACATTTTCTCCCGAACAGACGGGATGATTCGGTTGAAAATTTGGCAAAGTTATATGTTGATCAGATTGTACGGCTTCACGGTGTTCCTCGGAGCATCGTAAGTGATCGAGATAGGCGATTCACATCAAATGATTCGAGGCTAGTTCACCGACTGTTGGGCACGAAGTTGACTTTCAGTACGGCCTTTCATCCCCAAACGGATGGCCAAACTGAACGTACCAACAGAACAATGGAGGACATGCTCCGAATGTGCGCCATTGACTTCGGAAAGAGATGGGAAGATCATCTCTATATGGTCGAGTTTGCATATCATAACAGCTACCAGGCAAGCATTGGGATGGCACCATATGAAGCCCTATATGGAAGGACGTGTCGTACTCCCTTAGCTTGGGTAGACGCGGGTGAAGCCCGGGTTGTTAAACCAAATGAAGTGGAAGAAGCAAACTCAACCATTCGGACTATTCGAGAGAGATTGCTGATTGCTCAAGATCGACAAGCGAAGTACTACAACGCCAAGCACCAGAATGTCGAATTTGCGGTTGGCGATTGGGTCTACTTGATGATCAAGCCATGCAAAGGGGTCTCCAAGATTCGACGATTGAAAAAGTTGAGTCCAAGATTTTTGGGTCCTTTTGAAGTGGTTGAGCGAATGAGCGAAGCGGTTTATCGGCTAGCTCTGTCGACGAACTTGGGTGGGTTACATGATGTCTTTCACATCTCAGTGCTTCGGAAGGCCGTGAAAGATCCCGCTCAAGTGATCGCGGATAATCGTGTGCCAGTGAAGTATGGGCTACCAACGAGAGTTAGACCCATTCAGATCAAAGATCGAGCCGAGAAACAGTTGCGGAACAAAACGGTCGGTATGGTAAAAGTCCGGTGGGCCACCTGCGGCCGTGACGAGCTGACATGGGAGCGCGAGCAAACCATGCGAGCAGAGTTCCCAGAGCTGTTTGTGTAATTTATAGCGCGAATGTTGTAACATAAAATGTTAAATGTTGTTACCTTTTATTGCTGGTTTCTGCTACTTTCCTATCTCTGAATTTCGAGGACGAAATTTCTTGTAGGAGGGGAGGATTGTAACAGCCCAAAGTTCAGAAACAGGCAATTTTTGGTGACACGGCCTGGGACACGGGCGTGTCCCAGGGCGTGTCAGGTGACACGGCCTGCGACACGGGCGTGTCGCAGGGCGTGTCGAAGTTGTGTCGACGATTGGGCATTGTCTCGACGATTTTTGCTCTCGGCGATTCGTCGAGAGGAGGCACACGGCCCAGGACACGGGCGTGTCCAAGGCCGTGTCGCATTCTCGACGATTTTCGCTCGACGATCGTCGAGTATCGAGAAGTGGGTGTCGAGTGTTGAACACGGCCTGTGACACGGGCGTGTCACAGGGCGTGTCAAATCAGGCGACGAACGCAGCCCGCCGAAGAAATTCGACAGGGCGTGTCTTTGTGCCGTGTCTGGGCACACGGCCTGGGACACGGGCGTGTCACAGGCCGTGTGAAGTCTCGGGATGATTTGGGATTTTTTTCCCCAGGTACACGGCCACAGACACGGGCGTGTCTGAAGGCGTGTTGGTGACACGGCCCATGACACGGGCGTGTCCCGTGGGCGTGTCACGGCCCATGACCACCGCTTGAGGCACACGGCCAGGCACACGGCCGTGTTCGAGGCCGTGTCAGGTCAAAATAGGTGTTTTTGGCAGAATCGTGGCCGTCCATTCCTTCAGTCTGGATCCAAGGGCTGGAAGCTCTTCTTCTTTTTCCTTAAGGGCCGAAATCAGAGAAAGGAATCTCATTTTCCTTAGCCTTCATCTTTCTTCAAGAGAGAGAAAGAGAGAAAGAAAGGAAGAGGAAGAAGAAAAGGGGGCTGTTGTCGGTGGTGCTGCGGTTTCCCGACGAGAGATCCGAAGCCAGCGTTGCGGAGGAAACGCTCTCGCGAGTCGTGCAAGCTAGCTTGGAGTCCATGGCACCGAAGCGATCGTCAAGGGTAACGACTTTTCTTCCTAGCCATGTGAAGGCTTCCTTTTTGGCATATCTTTTGATTCCCCCACCAAGAGGTGGCTGCTTTTGGGAGTCATTTGGGTGATTCTTGAAATCCCCTTTTTGTTAGCATATAGATCCGGAAATGGAGTACGGAATAGGCATGCTGTGTGAAGCCCATCTGGACAGGTTGGTCTGGATTGGTGATGTTGCATACGAACCGGAGAAGACTCCGTGATAAACGTGTAGTGTTAAGGAGTCTACGGGTTATGCCTGCGAAAAGGAGTAGCAGGAAGTACTGGGGTGGTAGCCCAGGAAAATAGCCATGTTATGGTTTTGGGTCCAACCTGTGGTTATCCACACAGGAAGTACTGGTGGGACCAGGAAAGGCCCTTTTTGTGCTGCTTGATGTCATAGGGTGTCCACCTGTGGAGCGAGTCACAGGAAGTACTGGTGTGCCCAGGAAAGACCCCTGACATTTGTAATTTGCGGTGTCCACCTGTGACGGGAGTCACAGGAAGTACTGGTGTGCCCAGGAAAGACCCGATGTTGTTGTGAGGAAATGGGTATAGTGACATACCCAGGCTTGAATGCCAGAACAGGATTGGTGAGACCGACCCGCGCCTTTGCTATAGCCATGAGTACGCTGCACGCGGAAAAGGCAAGGCGATTTGAGCAACGGGGGGATGGAGGATCCGACCTGCGCTATGTCCGTCTGACGTGAGACCAAAAAGTGCGGTCTGTTGGAGCGCATAGCAAGAGTCTTCGGCCTGCGCGCCATGACACAACGGGGGGGGCTACGGGCCATCCCAGTGTCCGAGGACTAACTCCGGCTGCACGCCATGGAGTAAATGCTCAAGAGTGTTACCGTTGGGTGATAACCCTGATACGGTGGTGGGCAAGAGGTTGCCAGAACACCAAGAATGTGCCCTGAGTGCACGGACCGTTGGGCCGGGCGGCGAACGGTTGTGATGGCTTGTGTGCGTGAAAGCACCTTTTGATGATATAGTTTGCCATACTTGTGATATGATATGCCTGCAGGGAAAAATATCGCTGCCCCGAGAGAAGGGGTAGGGTCGTTATAATTTGGTCAGCTGAACGCTGACCGTTGCTTTTGTTTGCCACCGGTGGGTGGATTGTCCTTGCACAGGTGCTGGAGAGCCGAGTGGGACGCGTTGAGGTTGATGTTCCTGCTGGTGCTGCTGCTGCTGCTAGCCCTCGAAGGCTAGTTGTGTTCTTTTGAGTGTTTTCTTTTATTGTGGCCGGCCTGCGCGCCAATCTGTTTTAGGCCACTGTTTGAAAGCCATGTAAGGCCATAAGGCCAACACTTTTGACATGTTGTAAGACATTCCTATATGTATATAAATGTGGAGTTTTCTGTTTGGACATTCATGAGGAGTTCAAGTAGTTTAGGCTTCCGCTAGAATGCTTTGTGATAGGTGCGATTGCGCTACTCTGGTATCATCCTGTACCTTCACCGACTGTTTTGTGGTATATCCTGTGGGGCCCCGGCCGGACCTTCTAGAATATATCATATGAACGGATGGGGTTGTTACAATGTTGATATGGACTTTGTACACGGATTGCCTCGCTCCCACTCTGGGCATGATTCTATATGGGTTATAGTGGATAGACTGACCAAGGTAGCGAGGTTTATTCCAGTTCGGAAGGATGCCCCAGTTGCAGTTCTGGTGAGATTATTTGTGGAGCAGTTCGTCAGATATCATGGCATTCCCAGGACGATTGTTTCGGACCGTGATGGTCGGTTCACTTCGAGCGAGTGGAGGGCCGTGCATGCTTACTTGTGATCTCGGCTTACTTTTAGTACCGCCTTCCATCCGCAGACCGACGGACAGACCGAGCGGACCATCCGGACCATGGAGGACCTACTCAGACTATGCATATTGGATATGGGGAAGCCTTGGGAGAGGCTGCTGCCACTGATTGAGTTCTCATACAATAACAGCCACCAGGCTAGCATCAGGATGGCTCCATATGAGTCACTTTATGGGAGGAGATGCCGGACACCGCTATCATGGGTTCAGGATGTGGATACCAGGGCTCTTGGATCTGATTATATAGAGGATACTGAGGCTCAGATTCGATTGATCAGAGATCGGCTACTAGAGGCCCAGAGCAGGCAGGCAAAGTATTATGATGCTCGGCACTGTAAGGTGGAGTTCCAGGTTGGAGACAGAGTATTCTTGAAGATACGTCCAGTACACGGTGTCTCTCAGGTGCGGAGGCACAAGAAGCTCAGTCCACGATACATGGGGCCATACCTGATCCTGGAGCGGATCGGCCCCTTAGCTTACCGACTGCAGCTACCACCGGAGTTGGGTGCATTGCATGACATCTTCCATGTCTCTTCCTTGCGAAAAGCTCTCCTTCGGTCGGAGCAGCACATTACTACTACAACCGGACCGATAGAGCCTGACAGATCAGTTAGATTGGAGCCAGTCCGGATTGACGATACAGCCATCCGAGTGTTGCGGAAGAAGAAGGTCCCTCTTGTGAAGGTGCTGTGGTCCAACCATGGACGGGAGGAGCACACCTGGGAGCCGAGGGATCTGATGCTAGAGCAACACCCGGAGCCATTCGCATCAGGTACTTTCAAGTTATGTTTTTAAAGTTTCTTAAAAATTCTTGCAAGTAGAACCCCGTAGACCCGAACTTAAATTTCGGGGACGCAATTATTTTCTTGTTTATTGGAATTTGTAACATCCCATGTTACTTCTGGACCCCTCAACTTAGATTGGGTTAGGCATGGGGTGAGATTTAAGGAGATCAACTAGGTTTGACCCTAGGTAGTGGGTGGTAGCCATGTGGGGCCCACTATAGGACCATAGTCAAACTAGGTCAAACTAGCCTAAGTGGGGACCCTAGCCACACCATGACCCCACCACATTTCCCTAACCCTAAAAACAATCTAAGTGGACCCTAGGTCATGACACTAGGTCAACACTTTGACCCCAATTGACCAAAGTCAACCTTGGGCTTAACTTGGTCAAACCCACACTCATAAGCCCAATTTGCCTAAGTAGGCCACCCCCTTGACCCAACCCAAGTTGGGTGGTGCCACTAGACTCATTTCCATCAAATGGGGTCTGCCCACCCACCATGTTGACTAAGTCAACTCTCCAAGTCAACAAGTCAACTATTTGACCTAAAAGAATGAAATGAAGACCAAGCCATCCACCATTGGACCAAGCCCACCAAAATTGGCCCATGGCTAGCCCAAGAGAACAAGACCAGCCCTACCCCTCTAAATTAGGAGAGAGAATACATGCAAGGGGGTAGAATTGGGATTTTGAGAGAAAGAGGAGAGAGAAATGGGGATGAAAGGGAATGGTGGCCACATGGCCACCCTTTCAGCTGATTTTCTCTGCCCAAAACCAGCTAGCCGACCTCCTCACTCCATTCCAGCAGAAAATAGGGGTTGTGTGCCACTTGGCAGCAGGGGCGGAGCAACCAAAGCTCAAACCGAGCTCACTTAAGTGATATCTCCATGTACAGCCAAACTCAGCCCAAACACACCTCACCAACAGCTTCAGGAGGTAGAAAGGAGTGGAAATCGAGTGCTGGATCATGGAGAACGGTGGAGAATAAAGCTTTCGTGGTGGAGCTCGCCGGCGCACCACCACCATGCCAAACCGCCGCCTGACCCGCAGCCAAGCCCCAATCCAGGTTCGTTTCACCTCGCCTCTACCCGTACTAGCATCTTAGATCGCTTAGGTGAGATATCGGGCTCAATTTAGCCCGATGCCATGTGAGAAAAATGAGATTTTTCCAAGCTTTTGAAACCGCTAGGGTTCGCCGTCGCCGTCGTCTCCCGCCGCCCCATCGCCGGGAAACGATAGCCACCACCACCGTGAAGGTGATGGCACCGTTGGCCGGAGGTGGCGCCGCCTCAGCTGGCCGGAAATCGCCAGCAAAGATGCTCCAGGTCGGCTCGATCTCAGCCGTGAATCCATTGGAGAAGATGAACGGATCCCGTCGGTTAGGCTTTAAGATTCGTGCAGATTAATATGAATTAATTTTAATATGATGAATAGTATAGACTCTGTCACAAAAATAGAGTCATGTTGCATGTTAATTTTAGGCCTCTTAGATGCATTTCCAGAAACTGTTCCCTCAAAGCAAAATGTAGCTGACTGTCTTACCTTTAATTTTCCACCTTAAAGTTGTGATTTGGTGTAGTGTACAGTCCTGTAGGGCATTTCTCCTAGGACTGGTCCTAGACTAGGGCAGAAATTCATTTGGATGCCCAGGTCAAACCAGCAACCACCATGGCCCCAAAGTTTGGGTACATGCATGAATAGGTCACACCTAGCCCATGCCAGAATTTAGGAAGTTTTGAAACACCTTTTCCTATAGTTTTGGTCAAAATGTCAAAATGTAAATAAATGCAATTTATGGAGTTATATGCCTCCTCATGGCCCCAAATCTTGGTGGTAGGTCATTGGGGACACCCTTGGTGCATGATAAAAATTTCAGCACCTTTGGATCACTGCATATTGGAGAATCCACTTGCATGTGTTAGTTCATATTTTGCCTTGGTGTGCTAATAGCCATAGTTCAAATATGGTGTATTCAGCCTAATGGAGGCATGCAAAAATCTTGTATTTGTTTCCAGAGGTTCATTAGGGTAAACTGCACCTCTAAAATTAATTATGGGATTTTTGGAATCAAAAATCCCATTTATTGGAATTTATTTTAAATGTAGCTCTTTTGAAAATAAATTTGGAAAATAGGTTTTCCTCAAGCACAAATCCTCAAACTTTGCCAAGAAATATATAAGGTTACATGTGACTTAGGAAAAATTTGATCCTGCTGTTTGAAGAGATTTTGGAATAAAATATCTTAAAATGCCCATTTTACCCTTATTTCATTTATTCTTGAATTGATGGATATACACCATAGAAAAATTTGGAAATATTTCTAGTGCTGTAAAATTGTATTATTAGTCTTGCATAAAGTTTTCAGAATTAATGGATGTATTGTTAGTTGTTACATTAATACAATGGCATTTTTGGTAAATATGTAAGAATGGAATTTTATAGGCCATTACACAATAAACGTTGATGAGACTCTACCAATAGTCATAAATTAATGTTTTATATGTTCTGTAATTTTCCTCGAATTTTGGATTACATATTACTTGTACTTCTTTTGGAAAATGGAATTTATGTGAATTTGGTATTAAATAAGAAATTGGAATAAATATTGAAAGGAAAATTATGAAACTCTGTAGACAGTAATATTTTATCATTATACAACTCAGAAAAAATTAACTAGGTCAGTGGATGTCAAAGCATACTACTTCATGTGTAAAGTGACCTAGTAAATAATTTAAAAGATTTAATTAAAGGATTATTTAGTGAAGGAAAATTACGAGAATTCATAGGGTAGTTCCCTTAGCCCATACCACCCTAGGATAAATATTTAGGGGCAATATGTCTTAAGGATTGGAGGATTCCATTTTTAGGGTATTAATAGGACATGGTATTCATATAACATAAATATGTCTTGCCTTAGGGTTACCCGGGAATTGATTATCGGAAGAAATAAGAGAGTGCAACATGAATGATCCCTAGTGGGTAGTATGGTCTTAGTGATGGGTCAAAAGTGCAAGTCTTTAGGTAGCAACTAGAGTGGGGGTCGACGGAAGACCGTCGGTTTCCCGGTAACATCTTAAGTCACTAGGGTTGTGCCAGAGCAATAAATAGAGCTGGGGTGAAACATGGGTAGCTATCAACTAAAATAAATATCCTTGCGAAAGGGAATGCTGGGCGTAATCCCAACACAGTTCCTAGTGCCCCTTGAGAGCCCTTCAAAGGGAATACCGGGGGCAGTTCTGGGATTAACCTTAAATCTCTAAGTATAATAACACGTAGAAAAGAGTAGTCTAATAGGTTAGAACATTTGTTGTACCTTCTCACCCGTGTAGGGTTGGAGAGATTCATGACATATGCTCACCCGTTTAGGGTTGAGGGAGTTGGTATAAAGGCACTAATGTGCGTTCTCACCCGTTTAGGGTTTGAGGGAGTTGGTATAAAGACACTAATGTGCGTTCTCACCCGGGTTGGGTTTGAGGGTTTTCAGGACGGGTTTGGTCCTGCGAGCGGAAGGCTCAGAATGAAATACTTGCATGTGCATAAATATAGTGGCGGGGCATGTGGTACTGGCCGTTCGTCACACCGATGGCAGTACGGTGCACCAGGCGGTTATGAGGGTTAGAGGGGCCAGTGGGTTGTTTTACACTGCGGTCTGGAGGACGACCCCCGATAACGCACATCCGACCCAACAATACTGATGGGTTGTCAGCAAAGTACGTACGCGAGACTCTAGAGTGCACCTTGGACGTGTACATAGG
Source organism: Platanthera guangdongensis (assembly GCA_039583875.1). Classification (NCBI taxonomy): domain Eukaryota; kingdom Viridiplantae; phylum Streptophyta; class Magnoliopsida; order Asparagales; family Orchidaceae; genus Platanthera; species Platanthera guangdongensis. Next base: position 83,713,781 of record CM077167.1, on the reverse strand, counting down.
CGTATGAGAGGGGTCTAAGGCTTGGTAGTGTGCATACCGGCCTAGAAGCGGAGACGCCCTCTCCGCTGCTGCCGTAGCCACAGCGGTGGTACCCGAGAGTGATGCTAGCTCTCAAAAAGTGGGAACTAAAGGTCTGTGATCACAGAGTCGTTGTGTGTGAGTTGCACTTGCCTGTGCATAAAATTGCATCATAACATTCATTCATATTAGGTCATACGCTTCGTAGATCCTTATCATATAAATTAGTATGGGCTCTTTTATATGATAAGTTATATTTCCTGGAAATCCTAACTTATATATTTGTATGGGCATTTATATAAGTTAGGGTACTTTTATGATGATAGTATAGTGGTAGAATAGATTATTTATTTGCTCTTACTGCTGTCCTTTACTTTCTTTACTGCACTGCTCTTACTTACTACTTGTATCATACTTAGAACTGCTAGAGTAGATCATTATTACTTGCTGCAACTGCTAGTTAGATTCTGTCACCTGCTTCCACTTTGCTACCCCTTGTTGTCCTCCGCTTCGTCCTCCCGCTCGGTGCCTAGGAGCTGCGGGGTGAGTTGCGGAGGAAACGACTTAGTCTTTTTGACTAATGGTCAGTGACAAAACTATTTTTAGGAGCCCGTGGAGATGGAGCACCAGCACGTCGAGGAGCCAGGACTTGAGGAGCAGATACCGCTTCAGCAGGCTACTACCACTACTGTGCGTCCTCAGGTGAGACGAGATCTGATATACTAGTATAGCTTCCGCTTTTATTTATTTTGAGAGAGAGTGGTTTTGATGTACTGGGCGTAAGCCCTTTTTACTCTTTCTTTTGTACTCTTCTGTGGACTATATTGGTGTACTATTCATTTTTATATATGATTGTACTATGTGACTTGTGGACTGAAGGATTTACATATTGTTTTACTTCTTCTTCTCATATTGGCCTACAGGTTAAATGATCGTACTAGCCGGCAGGATCGGCGTGTTGCGGTGTCGACTAACCCGTGCGTTAGTGCCATCGTAAGATGGCGGTTCTGGGCATAAGACCCGGTAGCCGCCTTGGTAAGGGGGGGGGTCTTACAACCCAAACATAGAGTGACAAATCGTGGGGAGATATTGATGAATGTTCCCTTTCAAGTGGAATAGGTGCGTCATTTTTTACTTTGAGTCTCCATTCATACTTTGGATATTTAATATTATTATATTTCAAATTTCCATAATGATTTTCAAAATTATAATTTGTATTAAATTTGTGAACATTTAAACTTATATTGGGAGCAGATAAATAATGATGGATATTTATCATACTTTTAAAATTTAACAATCTACTAGGTGTATGTTTAATATGATTTAACATTCGAGTAGAAGTCTCATACAGTTTTGAAGATAAACTAGTGATAAAAGGTTTTTATTACTTGAAATTTTTTGAATAAACAATTTTAATGATTCTAGTTTATGAGACAAAGCAACAGTTTCATTAATCATTTTTTTATTATGCTCTTTAGAAATATTTAGCTCTTTTTCAAAAACCATGAATTTTTCTTTAAATTCATTGGAATCAAAACAAGGTATAATACTTTCAACTACAGAGCTAGAGGAAGAACATGATACATCAAGTTTTGGTTCTACATTTAGTTGTGATTTTAAAATTTTATTTTCTAAACGTAATTCTGAAATAATATTTTTTTAATTTCTAAATTTTACGTTTAGCTAAATCTAGCACATGCAATGTAGAGATAGAATTACAAATATGAAGGGAATTTGATTTTCTTGTAATGCTCCTGGACGAGGCATGATTTGAACACAAGGTTCCTTTGTCATCTTCCTTTTCAATTTCCTCATCCAACGATATATTTTCATCTTCCATTCTGCTTGATGTGTTATCTTTTTTCTTTATTCTTGACATGCACTCCTTACCTATAGAAGGGAAATTATAAGTATATTCAATAAAGTACCAAATTTCATAAGCTGTAGGTAAAGTATAAATAAGTTTGAAAATTTCTTTATCAAGTGCGCAAAATAAACTATTCATTGATTTAGCATTTAAAAACATTTCATTTTTACTTAGAATGCTTGGGGGCTTCTTAATTGTAATATTCCACTTTTCTATGTCCAATGATTTAAGAAATTTTTCCATCAATATTTTCCACCCTTTATAATTCACATCTATAAACAGAGGTGGTGCTAGAGAGATTTTAGTGTATAAAGTTCCATCCCCACAAGTCGAATCGAGATTGAGGTTGGCCATTATTACCGGTGGTGAAACCGTTTTGGATTAACCTACCTCTGATACCACTTCTTGGATCTAGTAGCCAACCTTAGAGGGAGGGGGTGAATATGGTTTAACGACGTTGATTAAAAATTTTGAAATATTTCTAAACAGAAAAACTAGTTCAAGAAGCTACCGCGTAGCACTAAGTTGGTAGCCTGCGACGATATGTCTATGAACTCGTTTTCCTGGACAGATTCTCCTTTGGAGATCAATGCACTCTTCAAAATAGCACAATCTTGCAACCACAAGAGTACACATAAAATATATAACAACAAATGATTTTATTCAAACTAAATCAAAACGTGTTTTACAATCACAAATGTTTGATCTCCATGATGACGGAGATCGGAGGCGGCGAAAATCAAATCTCTTTTGGTTTTCTATACCAACCCACTACCCGAACCGGTTGGCTCTCTCCCTTTCCCTCCAAGAAAGGTCTTCGAGCCGGTTCTTCACCTTCATGCAAGGAAGTGTCTTAGGGCCCCACTATATCCCCCGATCTAGATGTCCCTTCCCCGGGATGATTTCTCACGGTATCCTTCTCGGATTTCGACGACCCTCCAGTTGATTTCACACAAAACCCTTCCCAGATTTCAACGACCCTCCGGTCGATTTCCCTCACCCAAAAAACTAGACAAAAGAGTTTAAAGTAAAATACAAGGAATAAGAGAAGACTCCCCTCTAACTAGAAACCTTGATGTTGATGAGCTTGCAAAGGTTCGATCTTTGTGGCTTAAGAATCTTCATCTTCGAGGTTATTCAGATTCGTTAAGGTGTGCGCTTCATGAGAGTTTTTTGTAGCGAGAAACCTTCACGTTATTATTAGGATGAAGACTTCTAGATCATCATGTTGGTAGCCGCCAATCCTAGCGGCTACCACATAAGCCACCTTTGAGATGGTGACTATATCATTGGTAATCTTACCATAGCCTCTTGTCAACCCTCTATCTGAACCACCAAAGATAACCTTGGGTCCATCTTTCACTGGAGTGTGCTCTTTTAAGTTGATCCTTGTCCCAGTCATGTGCCTGGAATAACCACTGTCCAAGTACAATATAGGGGTATGGGCACTTGTAATAACCTACATCACCTAATTTATTTTACCTTAGGACCCCAATATATATTCGGTCTTGGTGCATGTTAGTCTGAAAATGGACTTGTCTACCAGCAACTTTTCTAACAGCTGGACTAACAGCTGTTCTTGGCACTAGCAAAGTGGCCCACTTTGCCATAGCACCAACATTCATGAATGTTATATCTTCGTTTATTTATAGGCCTTGCAGTTTGGTTAACTACTGACTGAACAGTAGGAAGAGTAATAGCAGCCTTCTTTAGATTCTATTCAGCAAGGATCTGACTGAAGGTAAGTCTTCCAGCTGGCTTATTTGGACTGCTCTGAGTGCCATCAACACCAATCTTATTTACAGAAGACGTGCTCTTGATAGCATCAGCAATGACCAAATTAGGCTTGATGATAGACTGACCCTTAGTCTGAGTCTTTGTTGAATGGTTCTAAAACTTGGCCACAACCATCTTCTTAAGAGTGGGGGCTGGAGCACCAAAGAAAAATGGTCCATAATGGGCCATTTGAATTTCTTCATGGGCAGCCTTAAAGGCACTCACTCCCCTATTGTACCTTCCACCATAGTTGTGAACCTCTTTGTTCATACTAGTGGATCTATCATTCATCTAGTGACCATAGATTCTTTCTTGGTCATACCTGTTTTAAAGCAACATCACCATCTTAAGAGGGACGGGAGACTTGGAAGTAAGAGGCTGAGCTGGAGCTGTAGATTTTCCCTTCCCTTTGGAAGGGGAAACTCTACTGTTTCCCTTAAACCCCAACCCCTTCTTACCCTTCTAATAGGAGGAGTCTATCAAGGGCAACACTGTATTGGGCTTGGAGAAACTAGCCACAATTCTCTTCTCCCTTTAGAGCTTCTCTTCAAGGTCACTAATGAGACTATTCTTGAACTTTATGGAGCCTATCTAGATGAGATTCAAGACATTAGGTTGGCTAACTTCTCTATCCTTCTGATCCATCAAAGATGCTATCTCAGCATGCTGGGCAGCAGCTAGCTGTCGAGAGGCAATCTCCACATCTTGCTTTTTAGACAACCTCTGCACTTCTTAAAGGAATCCAGAAGTTCTCCAAACATATCAATCAATAGATTGACATCTCCTTCTGATTCAGAATCATCTTCACCACTGGATGAGGAGGCTTTTGTACAAGAACTAGTCTCATACCCAGACTAAGAAGAAGAGCTAGATAGAGAATTTACCTTGCTTTAACCAGACTGATCCTAGATGGATACCTCATCAGTTATTACCATCAGCCCATAGCAGCTGTAGTCATCTTCTTCATCCTCATCCTCCTCTGAGTCACTATCTGAATGTGACAGAGGGGACTTGAGCCTATCCTGGCAGCAAGATAGTCTTCATTTGTTGCTTTAGCTCCTTCTTCAGCAGTAGCAACAACCAGCCCAATATAGGCTTATTCTTCTTCAGACTCTGATGAAGATGAGTATGTCTAGCTCTTTTCCTTCTTTGTATTGAAGGACTTATCATTATTGCACTTGTTCTAGTGAGCCTTTTTCTCACTTGCCTCTTTTCTCTTCAGCGGGCAGTCAGCTATAACATGTCCAGGTTTGCTGCAATAGTACCAAACAACTTTAGATAAAAAATGTTTGCTAGGTTTTGAATCATACCTGTCATCCTTGGAGTGATTCTTCCTGTGATGAGAAGAGGTGGAAGGTCTACTCTTCCACTATTTCTTCTTCATCAGCTTCTAAAAGTGCTTGAGAAGGCAGCAAAGTCCTCATTAGAAATACTGCATTCTGATGTATCTAATTCTGAGCTGTGTGAATCAGCTGGCCTTCTTGGAGGATATGGGATCCTCTCCTTACCTTTCCTGGTGCTGTCTGCTCTAATGGCCAAGGACATTTCCTTGGCATGGGATTTTCTTGTGCCTCCTCTTTCCTAGCAGCCAGTTGTATCTCATAAGAGAGTAGTTTTCCAAATAATATTTGGGGAGGAGCATCAGCAAGCTTGGCCACAGATGCATTGGACGGCAAGTGTACCGGTCACACAAGTAATAAAAAATGGGCAAATTTCCCCAAGTATCGATCTCTTCAAGGAACACAGTAAGGTGGAGTTAATTTCGAGGAGGACTTGAGATTGAAGTCCTTTGGTTGGAGTTAACTAAGGGGGATTTTGATGGTAGAGAAAACAGAAAATAAAACACTAAGAACTAATCCTATGCAACGCCGCTATGCGAAGCTTTGCCAGGCGGGATGGAAGACTACACGGGCCGCTTTGCACCGAATCGCTAGGCGGATTGACGAGTAGGCTTGCAGATGAGGTGGTTAGAACGGCATAATGAGGGTCGAGAGCACCTCTTCGCTACGCACGCCTCTAGCATTTGCTAGGGCGGCAAATCCGGATGTGGTGGCGGAAGGAAACTAAAGGCGCACCTCAAGCAAATAACATAAATATGAAATCACATAGTCATTATTGTATACATATGTTTATCAAAATAAGAGCAACTTCATCATATACAAGAGATCAACTACACTATCGGCAATAAGAGAAGAAAAGTGCACGAAATTGACCGGATCCGAAGTCTTGCAGAGGATTCACAGAAGGAAACACCGGGTTGTCAATCCGCATCCTAGCTCGGTCCTCAACTACTTCCGGGGTTGAGGAGGCTATCACTCACTCCCAATGGACCCGTCTTCTTCGTGTCATGATCCGGCGGGGGATGGCACAAAATTCCCCTAGCTTGATGGAGAAAGCTAGATCTAACTCTTCTTGAAGCTCAAGGATGAAGGAGGAGGACGAGAGGAAGCTCCGGCCTGAATACGGCGTTGAAAGCTTGCCCGGAGCACCTCCCTAAGGTGGAAGATGAAGGAAAATGGCGGAACCCTTCCTTGGAGGCAGAAAATGGCAGAGGAAAAAAACTATCTTTCAATGGAGGAAAATCTACGCTTTAAATAGAAGCAGGTCAAAAAAATAGGCACGCACGATTTGGCGAATGACCATGCGCAAACTGTGCATTATTAACTTGCAGACCCAGCTTGCGGAAGATGAAGCGTTGACCCGTGTGTTTTACTTCGCGCATGGGCGCTTCCACCCGTGCGTGAAGGAAATCGCACGGGTAGCGACAGAGATCAAGAAAATACAGTGGAACCGGGCAATTTACTTGTGCACGGGCGCTTCTGCCCGTGCGTGAACCAATCGCACGATTAACCACAAAGAGCAACAAACAAGAAGCTACAGGATAACAGTGCATTTCCTTCGCGTACCGTTCTGACGAAACTATCTGTTAAGATTGTCGAGCACAGTTCGTCGAGCTCGGCTCGACATTTCTCCTGCACAAACAAAACGCACGATCACAAAGAACCCTGTGCTAAGAAAATGCACGACCGTGCATTTTCCACAATTCAGAAATCCTCCCTTGGGGAAAGCGCACCACCTGCACAGCAAAAACCAAAACTAGAGCACAAGCTCCCAGCACCCATACACAGCAAAAAATGAACAAAAAGAACCATGGGGAGCACCATGTGCTTACCCCCGAAAATATAATACACAATTACACACCCTTGGTCCAAAATAGTGCAAAATACGGTCATAGACCGGCCGGTTCAAATATAACCGAATTCTGGTTGAAATGTGGTGCACAAGAGAGAAAACAAACGCAGTTGAGTCTAAAAAATCCTATAAAATTCAGACTCATCACACCCCCAGACTTACCTGTTTGCGCGTCCCGAGCAAACAAAATCTATGCAGATATGGAAAATAAATAGCTAACACAGAAATTGAGATATGGAGTACCATGCGATGTCGCAGGCTCGCACGTGTAAAAATATAAATAGAGAAAATTTCTAAGTATGCAGAACAGTTTACACTTTTCACAAGGTGTATCAACATTTTATTATTACTCAAAAATGGAATCACGGTGAATCTTCTGGTCACGTGTAGGAAGAAAGTAGGCAGGCCACTAAGGTGAGCTTTGCCAAAGACCGGGGCTCAGGATCACCTCCAAAGAAATCCATCAATGACGGGGACCATACGCTTGACCGTTCACACTCTCTCCATGGCACTAGTTCGGCTCAAGCGTGAATCTGTAGGACTTTTGGAGAATCATGGGGCTTAGGTTACGGTGAGGTAAACAAAGATAAACAAGAAGGCTATGCATCTAACCCAAATGAGCTAACATAAAAAGAATTCAGTTGCAAACTGAAATACATGCGAGTACACCACACCCCTAGACTTAATTTTTTTAAAATATGTGTGTGTGCACCGCCTACACCAATTACAATCACATCTCCAATAGGATTTTCAATCATGCTATTTCTTTTTTTACTTTTCATTTTCACAAATATTTTTTTTTAAATCATTTTCTTTTCTTTAAACAGTTTCAACAAATAGATGCTTTGGAGAACATCCACCTAATCACATGTAAAATCACCACATCAACACTCCAACATGAAAAATGTAAAACACTAAAGCTTGACTTGGGTGTGCGACTAGGATCGGCTATGAGGCTTTGGTGAAATAATTGTGGAGCTGAATCAAAAGAAGGGTATGCACAACGGGGCTTAGCGAGGATAAGATTTTAGGAATTGTACAAAGCTCAACCGGGCCAAAATGATGGCCTACATCACGCTCACGCTCAACTATCCATGCACCAATGATTCGAGAGTAGCTTGGGGCAAGTTCTTAGCCACCAAGAAAGATAATCCTTCCTCCCGACTCGAGCAAAATGAGTCTAGTGACGGCAACACACATCCCAACGCTACCGTTAGATTCGCACCTGATTGACCAATTTTTGAGTAGAATAAAAAGTATTTACACAATTAGAAAAATATAAAACTATAAGCATACAGAAAAATTAAATTTACTCCAATTTCTACACAAGATAGAGCACTTGACTAGGAGCATAGCAAGGTCAACATTTTACTCCGTCGCACAATCCTATACCAGCACAATATTTTTCCCAAATCATACAAAAGAAATAAGTTTAACTCGCAGCACGTTAACAGCTAAGCACGCGCTCATGTGGGTGCAGTGATGTGCGATGCAATGAACTAATCAAAATAGAACAATAAAAGCTTCTAGTATGCACATAAAATATGCACGTGCAAAAGGTAACACATACTGACTCTCCCCCAGACTTAAACTAAGCTACAAAGTATATGATATGGAAATTTAAATCAAATAGAGATAAGGGAATAGGTTACCCAATGCTCAGCCATTGAGCATACCAGAAGACGTGTGAAATACAGAAGCAGTCCCGTCATATGAAGAATCATAACCCCGCCAATACGAATCTACCATGAGTACCTGCAGGGGTGAGCTCCGCAAAAACAAATGAAAAATATACAAAATACAAAGAAATACTAAAATAAGTTAGATATGAGAAATAAAAATATAGGAAATAAAGGATAAGTACTGGGGTTACTGTCATCCCAGCATGACTTATTCAGCTAAGGAAAAGGTTCTAGCTAATGAGTTTATGAAATAAAAAATGCACAGGTAACTGTTCCATTATCCATTTCAGTAACGGGTACCTATACGGAGATAAAACATTTACCCCTCTACCTAAATAATCATACCTGCTCCTTGCAGACAGAGGAAATAGTAAGTAAGAAGAGGAGGAGCACTAGTCCTCACTCATATCACCACAAAACATATCCTCGCATAGCAAGGCATCATCAACCACAGATGTGTTGGGAGTGATGGCAACAGCATGAACACCAGGCTCATCATCATCCCAGCATACCCGTGGAGACTCAGCTTGCACAGTCTTAGATAAAGAAGGGGGATCAAGTAATAAAAGAGAAGAAGAACTAAAATAATCCAAAATAGGTGGAGTGGTCCCGGTCTCACTCCCAGCAAGATCCAAGCAACGATCATCGTTGGTATCATACGAATCGTATCGTGGGGAATCTGAGATCTCGAGGTCCGCGGTGGTAAGGGGGCGGCCTAGTCCAATAAGGAGGTGCAAATCTCTGCCTCGGAAAGGAAACATTCCTCATCCCACTGGGGTGCGTAAAAGTATACCGAAGATCCACCTTCTCCATCGGAGATAGTAGAGTCATCAACCTACTTCGGCGCAACCTCAGGCACCGAATTACCCAAAAATACGGCATCATTAGCCGACTCACAAGAAAAAGGAGTAGCAAATTCAGGAAAAAATTGCGGAGGGGCGAAACTGCTCTCAAAATCAGGCATAGAATAGGCAGGCCCCAACGCAAAATCAGTCGCAGACTCCATCTCGTTGACAGGAATAATCTCTACGTCCCATACAAGTGCGCCCATAAAATCCTGATCCTCTATTTGCTGGCTACCACAAGAGGGATCGTCATCACTCAAGGGAAGCTAGTAAAAAGGGAGCGAGGGACCCACGAAGGATATGTATGCAGCGAGAGATTCTTCTGTAATCTCAATGGGTAAAGAGCGAGCAAGGTGAGCGATGTCAGTGTATGGGCCAGGCAACACCATGGTAGCCTGTCCACAACAGTCTTCCGCGAACGGGAGGCTGTTGCGCGCACGCCCTCATAGGGGGAAGGCTCGCACAAGAGAGGGCAATTCTTCACCATGTGGCATATACCTTGACATAACAAACATCTAATGCAATGCTCGGCTTTCATATCAGCCATGGAATCGATGCATCGGCGCAAAGTGTCATAAAGACAACACTCGGCAACAGAATACATCGCGAACAAAAATAATTGCCGAAAAAGCGCTACACAGCTAGAATAAAAATAGCACGGATCTGCTATCTAAACCAAAAATCAGAAAAGGGCAAACGAAAAATAAGCAACAAAATAAAAAAAAACTAAAGCAAAGAAGAAACATGAAATATACAAATGGAAAAGGGCTTTGATCTACTATCACCCTATCCAAAAACTCACACGATTGTGTTCCCCGGCAACGACATCAAAAACTTGATGTGTTGGACGACAAGTGTACCGGTCGCACAAATAAAAAAATTGGCAAATTTCCGCAAGTATCGATCTCTTCAAGGAACATAGTAAGGTGGAGTTAATTTCGTGGAGGACTTGAGATTGAAGTCATTTGGTCAGAGTTAACTAAGGGTGATTTTGATGGTAGCGAAAATAAAAAATAAAACACTAAAAACTACTCCTATGCAACCCTGTTATGCGAAGCTTTGTTAGGAGGGATGGAAGACTACACGGGTCACTATGCACCGAATCGCTAGGCGCATGGACGAGTAGGATTACGGATAAGGTGGTTAGAACGGCGAAATGATGGTCGAGAGCACCTCTTCGCTACGCACGACTCTAGCAATTGCTAGAGCGGCAAATCCGGATGTGGTGGCGGAAGGAAACTAAAGGCGCACCTCAGGCAAATAACATAAATATGAAATTACATCGACATGATTGTATACATATGTTTATCAAAATAAGGGCAACTTCATCATATACAAGAGATCAACTACACTATCAGCAACAAGAGAAGAAAAGAGTGTGAAATCGACCGTATCTGAAGTCTTGCGGAGGATTCATGGAAGGAATCGCTGGGTTGTCAATCCACGTCCTAGCTCGGTCCTCAACTGCGTCCGGGGTAGAGGAGGTTGTCACTCACTCCCAATGGACCCGTCTTCTTCGTGGCACGATCCGGCGGAGGATGGCACAAACTTCCCCTAGCTTGATGGAGAAAGCTAGATCTAACTCTTCTTGAAGCTCAAGGATGAAGGAGGAGGCCGAGAGGAAGCTCCGGCTTGAATATGGCATTGAAAGCTTGCCCGGAGCACCTCCCTAAGGTGGAAGATGAAGGGAAATGGCGGAACACTTCCTTGGAGGCGGAAAACAGCAGAGGAAAAAAACTATCTTTCAATGGAGGAAAATCTGCGCTTTAAATAGAAGCCGGTCAGAAAAATAGGCACGAACATTTTGGCGCACTACCGTGCGCTAACCATTTGTTATTAACTTGCAGACTCAGCTTGTGGAATTTTAACCCCTCAGTCTGCAACACGTACAAGATTCCAAAGACACCTACCTCATTAGCCACGGACTCAATTTGGCAGTCCGCCCAGCTCGGCAAAGCACCGGCATAGTTTCAAGGCCCCAGGCTCATAAGAGGCGGACTCGATTTGGCAGTCCGCCGATCTTGGTAGTGCAGCAGCATTCAGCAGTCCCAAGGTTGATCCCCTCAGTGGAGGACTCAGTGCTTCATCCGCCCAGGTCGGCATGCCTTTGGAGCTCTGGACTGATCCCTCTTCGGCGGACTCCATCTCCAGTCCGCCCAGGCCACGGTCCTCCAGCAGGATCGCGCCTTGCAGCAGCAGATGGAAGCCTCAGCCTGCGAGCCCAGTCCGCCCCCTTTGGGTGGAGTGGCATGTTCTTTATTTTTTCTTCCCGTCACTGCTGCCCGGTTCTCCTGTACCCTGAGCAGCAGGTTATTTTAGCCCTGCCCGTTTGGGCAGGCCCCCATCCTATAAATAGGGGGAGTGGTGCACCCAAAGCACGCTGACTCGTGCCCTGGAGCCTACTTGTTAAAGGTTGCGGACTCGAATCTCAGGCTTTGTGGACTCCAGATTGCTCAGCTCTTGTCCTTTTCCTTTACTCCACTTGTAATCAACTCTGTAACCACCCTTCTTCAATGAAAGAAAAGCTCGTCGCAAGAGATGCATTCAGGTCGTAACGGGCGTAGTATGTTTTTGTCATGGATCACGGCCCTGTTGTTCTTTCTGCTCTCGTCTCCTTAGTAGATTGCTACTCGCAGTTTCCCTTTTCCCTTCTATTCCCCGGTGCTCGAAGCGTTAGATGGTGGTGCTCGACTCCCTTTCCGGTTTCGTGCATCAACAGTTAACATGTGACCTTCAGATTCGAGTAGTATTTTGAATGCAGCAGACAGACCTGTCAGACCGCCGAGCATGCTACTCAGACCGCTCCAGCTCTTCAGAAGATTCTCTCTGGTATGCCATCGAACAGGCTCGTTTTGAGGCGGAGCGATCTCGCAGAGAGACCAATCAGCGTCTTGATACAATCATCCAGGCTTTGCTTGTGTTGGCCCAGCGGCTTGCTACCCAGGCCACAGCAGAGCCTGCAGACTCTCCGGTCCGCCAGACCCCATCTTACCGAACTCCGCTTCGGCAATCTCCAGTCATGCCTCATCCTCACCATCTCGCTCAGTCCGCCGCTACTCTACGGCCTCAAGAGGAGTAGTTCGCCTCTTTTATGCATTTTTTCGGGGAGGCAGCCAGGGGCATTCCTGCCCGCCAGCTCCATTTCACTGATCATCAGTCCACTGAGCCTGCAGACCCTCCTGTTCCAGTCTGCCCTTTCTCCCCTGCTGAGTTTGAGACTCCTTCTCCCTTCGTCGATCTAATCCGATGGGATTCAGCTCCAAGTAACTTCAGAGAATGTCATCTTCCCTTCTACTCAGGAGATACTGATCCATTCGCCAATCTTCAGGCGTTCGAAGGGACTGTTGCTCTGATATGCCTCTCCGATGCCATCAAATGCAAGCTTTTGGTTACCACTCTCTAAGGACGGGCGAGAGAGTGGTTTTAGGAGTTGCCTTTGTGCACGATTTCTTCCTTCGCTGAGCTTCGCAGCGAACTGTTGCTGATGTTTGCTACCTCGAAAAAGAGAAAAGATGGACCGGCTGCTCTCTTCCAAATCAAGCAAAGGGATAACGAATCGGTTGCGCAGTTTGTTGACCGCTTCTAGAAAGAGTTTCAGGGGGTGAGGAATGTGAACCCCGATTACTATAAAGTTATCTTGATTAATGGCCTCCGGGAAGGCCCTTTAAAGTTTAAAGCAACAACGAAAGCACCAACAACATACCAGGAGTTGATAGCCATGGTTAATCGCTTCATTGCAGGCGAGAACGCCAACCCAACCTATATCTCATCCCTGACAGCCAAGGCTGAAGGAAGGATGCTTCTGGATCTTCTTCCCATAGCAACCATCACAACAGACCTCCTCGCCCTGATTTCCAGCCTCCTCCTCAAAGGGGCCGGAACTTCCGTCACAAGAAACCCTTCCTCGGCCATCTACAGTTTCAAGATCAGAAACTGCCGTTGGCCGCCACTCCTGCCATACCTCTGCAAGCGCTTCCCATTCTTCAGCAAGCAGCGCTGCCTGCTCCAAGCCAATATGATACCAACTCCGTGGAGGAGATTGCAGGTCTGGATCTTGATGAAGTCATCCAGATCTTGCAGAAGAGATCAGAAGAAAAGAAACAAGGGCTTTAGAGAGAGTGGAGGCCAAGGAAAAACATATAGTTCTGCCAGTTTCACAAAGAGAAGGGTCACTTAACCGAAGACTGCAAAGCCCTTCGTATGCTAATAGAAAACCTGCTCGCTGAGGGCAAGATTGACTTGAGTAAGAAAGACTCTTCTTCGAAGCCGTCTACCTCTAAGGGTAAGGAGGTAGCTGAATTCTATCAGGAGTGTGTGGAGGTAGAGGATGAAGGCCTTCTGGGGCCTATCAAAGTTCCAGTTGAATGTTTTGATGCAGATGATGAGGGAGTCCTGGGGCGGCTCTTCTTCATTCATGGTGGAGCAGGAACCGAGTCTACACGGAAGTCCTCAATTACAAGGGTCACTCGAGCAGAGGTTGCGTCTTCCTCTTCCTCTGCTCCACCAAGGGAGGTTGTTACTTTTGGCCAAGCTGATCTGCCTCAAACTGCCAATTCGTTTGATGATGCTTTCGTGATCAAGGAAGTTATTGGAGATTTTACAATTGATAGAATCCTCGTTGATACTGGAAGCTCAGTCAACCTTTTGTTCAAATCAACTTTTGAGGCCCTGAAGACTGGAAAGCCTCTGCTTTCCACCGAAGGGCCACTCTATGGCTTCTCAGGTGAAATAAAGGTAGTTTAAGGGAGCGTCACTCTGCCAGTAAAGCTTGGGGGAGCAATCAACCAGATTCCATTCATAGTGGTTGACGCTCCCAGCAGTTATCATGCCATCTTCGACAAACCCTTGCTGAACAGATACCAAGAAGTGGTTTCTACTTACCACCTCGCGATCAATTTCTTTGCTAATGGAAGGATGTGCAAGGTCAGGAGTGACCCAAGGCGAGCAAGGGAATGTTACGTTCGCACTGTTAACTTGACTGAAGCCAGTCCTCCCATTGTTCCAGCAGCAGCTGCAGAAGCCTCTCTGAGTTTAGAAACTGCTGTAAATAGAGAACGAGCTCACCTGGAACCTGCCCAGGTGATGCAAGGAGTCCCCATTGCTGAGGGGGAGGAGAGGGAACTCTCCATCAACTCGGAGTTGCCTGAAGATCAGAAGGCCGAGTTGATCTCATGTTTGCTGAATAACCTGGATGTCTTTGCTTCGTCAGCGGAGGACATGCCAGGCGTTGATCCAGACATTGCCTGCCATCATATCAATGTTGATCCCAATTTCAAGCCTGTGCAGTAGAAGAAGAGAGATGTGGCAACGAAGCCTGCTGATCCAATAAGAGAGGAGGTCTCAAATCTCATCAAAGCAAATTTTATTTGTGATATTCAATATCCCTCTTGGATATCAAACGTTGTAATGGTTAAAAAAAAACCAGGAGAAAAATGGCGCATGTGTGTAGATTTCACGAAACTTAATAAAGCGTACCCCAAAGATTGTTACCCCTTGCCTCAGATAGATTCTTTAGTTGATTCTGCGGTAGGGTATTCTTCTATGAGTTTTTTAGATGCGTTCTCTGGTTACCACCAAATAAGAATGCACAAACCCGACGTTCCTCATACGTCATTTATTACCAACAATGGTTGTTACTGTTATCTCGTGATGCCCTTTGGGCTTAAAAATGTTGGTGCAACCTATCAACACATGATGGACCATGTATTTAAGCAACAAAAAAGGAATAAACCTTGAGGTGTACGTAGACGATCTCTTGATCAAAAGCAATTCTTTTTCACTACACTTGCAAGATCTAGCAGAGACTTTCTCCACTCTGTGTAGATTCAAGATGAAACTCAACCCGACAAAGTGTACTTTTGGGACGAGTAAGGAGAAGTTCCTTGGTCATCTCCTTACTCCAGAAGGGCTTTCCCCCAATCCAGACAAGGTTAAAGCCATTCTTGATATGGCTCCTCCCCATTCATCTAAGAAAGTTCAACAGTTAGGGGGGAGGTTGGCAGGTCTCGAGAGGTTCCTCTCTCGAGTTGGTGACAACAGTGCTTCTTTCTTCAAAACTATTCGAGAAGTGTCCAAGTTTGAGTGGACAGAAGAGTGTTCTCATGCTTTTGAACAGTTAAAGAAGCAACTAACTTCAACACCTTTGCTCCAGAGTCCCCGGTCAGGGGAGATGTTGTTCTTATACTTAGGAGTTGGCCCTAAGGCGGTCAGCTCAGTTCTCCTTCGGGAAGATAACAGGAAGCAATTCCCAGTTTATTATGTTAGCCATATTCTGAAAGATGCAGAAACAAGATATCCGATTCTTGAAAAGTTGGCCTTAGCATTAGTTATGTCTGCTCGCAGACTCCTCCCTTACTTCCAGGCGCACTCAATTCAACTTGTCACTAATTAGCCTTCGAAAAGTGTGTTGGAGAAACCAGAGCAATCTGGCAGATTGTCCAAATGGGCAATTGAATTAAGTGAGTTTAAAATTTCTTATGTGCCCAGGACAGCTATCAAAGCTCAAGTTCTAGCAAACTTCTTGATTGACATAGCAGAGTCCAGTTCTGATCAAGAAGAAAGGTCTCCTTTGGCTTGGACCACCTATGTTGATGGTGCCTCAGGCAGAAATTCTTCTGGAGCAGGAGTGATTCTGATCAACCCAAATGGCATTAAACTTGAGCTGGCAATAAAGTTCTATTTTTCAGTTACCAATAACCAGGTAGAGTATGAACCTTTGTTTGCAAGCTTGAGACTTGCAAGAGAGCTCGAAATTGATCATGTTCATATCAAGACTGATTCTCTGGTGATGGCGTCACAAGTTCTTGGTAACTTTGAGACCAGAGAGCCGATCTTGAAGAGGTATCTTGCTCTTGTGAAAGTGGAAGTTGGCAAATTCAAAAGTTTTACCATTGAGCACATCCCTAGATCAGAAAATGAGGAGGCAGATGTTCTTGCCAAGCATGGACTTCCATCAGGAGGAACAACTTCCGAACTCTTCCACACAGCAGTGGATGAAGAAGAGTTGATGCAGATTAATCAGCGCCCCTCCTGGGTGGATCCATTTATTCTTTACCTTTCAACAGGTAAATTTCATCATTCGATCAAAGATCAGAAAAAGTTCAAGATAAAAGCGGCTCACTATTACTTAGTGGCAAGAGTCCTTTACAGAAAAACCTTCCTATCAGCCATGGCAAGGTATGTTTCAGAAGAAGAAGCTTCGATTGTTTTACATGAAGTTCATTCTGGTGAGTGTGGACGTCACTCAGGAGCAAGAACATTAGAAAGACGGATCCTGCGGCAGGGTTATTTCTAGCCTACCATGAAGAGAGATTCTGAGGCCTATGCAAGAAAATGTGTTCGGTGCCAGAAGTTTGCTCCACTTCAGCATCAAGCTGCTCAGTCACTCAGATCAATTGCAACTCCATGGCCCTTTACAGTTTGGGGGATGGATCTCATCGGTCCTTTTCCCATGGCAAGCGTACAACGGCGCTTTATCATTGTAATGATTAATTATTTTAGCAATTGGATTGAAAGAAAAGGCATTGGCAAAGACAACAACTCAGGTCATCAAGAACTTCATTTGGGGGGAGGTTATCTACCGACATGGGATTCCAATGGCAGTAATGACCGACAACGGACCACGGTTCAAAAATGCTGAGATGATTGATTTCTGCAAGCAGATCGGAACAGAGCTGTGGTTTGCATCAGTTCATCATCCTAGAAGTAACGGTCAGGTTGAAGCATCCAACAAGCAGGTCCTCAACTTACTAAAGAGGAAAGTGCAGAATCTCAAAGGAAGTTAGGCTGATCAACTTCCGTCGGTCCTCTGGTCCTTGAGGACAACACCTCCATCCGCAACTGGTGAAACTCCATTCAAACTTTCTCATTGCTTAGAAGCCTTCATTCCAGTTGAATTTGAAGTTCCATCACCTAGAGTTCTGCTTGCAAGGCAAGGTTTTGAGGACTGGCTTGAGCTGAATAATGAAGAGATGAAGTTTAGCTTGGAGCACATTGGAGAAATCAGAGACAAAGCAGTGATAAGGCAGGAAAAAGTCAAGAGAAGGATGGCCCGATACTTTGATAAGAATATAAGAATCAAACACTTTCAAGTGGGAGATCTGGTTCTTAAAAAGGTTGACGCTGCTGCAAGAGCTAGCTCAGTAGGAAAGCTTAATCCGAATTGGGTCGGCCCCTTCATTGTCAAAGAAGTGCTCAAGAGCGGGCTTACCGCTTGCAAACATATGAAGGGGAGGATGTGCCACATACGTGGAGCGGAGATGATCTCAAGCGGTTCTATTCCTGAACCTCCTCTTTTTATTTCCTTTCTATGTAATCTTTTTAAGAATCATTATGGATAAAAGCTGCTTGCTAACATTTCTTCAAGTGTTTGTATCTCTTGAATGATAACAGTTAGCACATTGAGCAAGGAAGATTTCAAAACGGTTCTATCTTTGAACTCTCTTTTCTCTCTTATGCAAACTTTGCAAAAGCTTTTTATTGATCAAAGAATTCATACTAACACTTTTTCTAGTGTTTTCTCCTTTGTCTCCCGAACAACTCCAACGGTTGCCTGATACCAGGAGACATCGCTGAGTTCAGCTGAAACCTCCCTTAGAACCATTGTCATTAGCATAACACCACAAAGACCAAGTGTTGCGCGGAGATTTTGCACCGTGTAGTGGGAGCTTGCACTTTCTATTGCAGTAGGACACTGAATTTCAGATCCCGGCCAGTACCTGACCCCACCTCTGCATTTTGGAGGGACGGGGTGGGTGTTAAGCTCTACCAGGCGGCTTTAGGTATATCGTTAAAACTTTGATGATCCCGTGTGGAAAGCAATGCTATACGCACCTGCCCATGGATCACCTTAGTTTGTGACCCTTGAACACTCCGTGGTACCCTCAAGCAGTGCCTGCAGGAGACCCATGGTCTGGTTGATCTTGAAGGAAAGCAATGCCGCTCCGGCCACACCTGCCAAAAAGCTCAACTCAGACTGTAATCCAGGCAAGAGGGCAGTGAACTGTTCCTATGAGTGTGCAGATCTTGAGACCCAGTGTGGAAAGCAATGCCGCTCCGGCCGCACCTGCCCACTGGGTCACAAGTCTGCGGCACATTCTTCTTCACAGGGAATTATTTTGCGCGGACCGAATTCTTGGTATCCGCCCAGTCCGCTGGATTTCTTTGGGTTGATCTTGTAGCATGTGGCCCTGCGAGGAAAGCAATGCCGCTCCGGCCGCACCTGCCTGCTTGGTCAAAAGCTATAGATCATTTCTATATTTTGTATGTAGAGTGGACTGTCTTTTGATATCCGCTTAGTCCGCAGGTTTCTCTGGGTTGATCTTATAACTTGTGGCCCAGTGCGAAAAGTAATGCCGCTACGGCCACACCTGCCCGCTTGGTCACAAGCTATAGGTCATTTCTCTGTTCAGCGTGGAGTGTATTCTTATATCCGCTCAATCTGCATGATTCCTTTGGGTTGATCTATAGTTTTCATGGCCCGGTGTGAAAATCAATGCCGCTCCGGCCGCACCTGCCCACTTGGTCACGAGCTATAGATCATTTCTATTCAGTTATGTGTGGACTGCATAATTGTAGCCGCCCAGTCCGCGCGATTGGTCCCCGGTTTGTTTGTCCGGCTTGCAGTTTAGCAATAATTATAAGTTCGCAATGCTTATCATCGGCGTTAAGCTTAAAAGGGGTTCAGTTTTGGCAGAGGAAATTGCGGACTGCTAATGAAACTCGCCAGAGTCCGCCGATACTTTATATTATTTTTGCAAGAAGGCAGATGACATTAATTTAATGTTGTGGCGAGCTGTAGTTGAATTATTCGATAAGGTTTTTTAATTGTCAAGTTGAAAAATTGTGTCACGCGGATAGTTTTTGTAATGTGCGGACTTATACATGGAGTTCACACTTTACTACGTCAGATTGTACTTAAGAAAAAAGTAAGGAACATTGCAGAAGACACAATACTGATACCGGAATATCCTTTTGTATTTCATAAAAATCAAGTTACAACTTTTATATGTCTGGCGGAGTCCAAGCTTAAGTCCGCTGCCTTTACAAAAATATTAAAAACAAAAATACATTATTCTGCTTCACCCCTCTTTTGTTTCTTCTCTGCAGGGGGTTCAGGGCTTAGGCCTTCGACATCAATCTCTGGAGAATAGCCCTCCGAGCCACTTCCTCCACTGCTATCTGAACTGGTGCTAGTCGTGGACTCGTTATGCGAGGTCTTACCAGCAGAGCTAGATGCAGAGGCGTCGGACTCGACGGACTGATCTCTGCCCTGCTGGCTTGAACGAGTATCGTCAGCAACTTTCTCGGCTTCTCCACCTTCTCCACCTTCTCCGCCTTCCCCATCTTCTCCTTCTTCTTCTTCTCCTTCCTCAGCAATTACATCTTTTCCTTTAGCAGTCCGCTCCATCGCCGCGACCTGCTCCTCCAACTCAGGGAAGAGCTGCAGAAAAGGGATGCCGTCCACACCTTCCTTTGCAAAGCCGCCACGGACAAATAACTCGATAGCGATCTCAACAGTTTATTTCACAAAGGGGAGCATGGAGGCATGGAATTTATCATTCTCTAAGTCATACGTGACCTGCAAAAACCAAAGGCACAAACGTCAGTTCACGGCGGACTTCAAACGGAAACCGCTGCAAATGCAACTTACCGTCAGCTCTTATTTCTGCTTGGCGACCCTTTTCCCTAGCCGCATGTTTCTTTCCTTAATCAACCGCTTTTCTTCCTGAAGTTGCTCATTTTGTCTGAGCAGGTCTCTGGCTAGGGAACAAACAAAATGGTTTGTCACTGCGCTGTTCGCGCTTGCCTGGGCGGCCAGCAGGGGGAGGTCGGCAGGAGCAATCTTCTTCAAGTCGCTCAAGTTACGCTTCCCGTACAGCGCGGAGATCGCGACATGAGCGTGGGGGGTTATATTTGGACTCTTCCATGATGGCAGCGCTGTCGATAGACGGACATGCTTATTCTTGGTATGCCAGTAGATCATTAGGTTACCACTCAGATCCTTCTGGCGGTTACCAAAGCCTTGCATCGCAAAGCTTTCATAGGAGGAGCAGTCTGTCGCGAGATCCCCCTCTTCTTTCCTTTTTCTTGCGACTTCTTGCTTTCTTTCCCTCTGTGTAGGTGTGAGTCCGTCGGGCATTTGCGTTAGATTTGCGGGCACTGCCAGGATTGCTGCAACGAAAGTTGTTGTCAGCAAACAGGTTGTGGCGGATACAAATAATCAGTCCGCTTACACTTACTCTCTTCGCGAGTTATGACATCCAGGCTCGCCAGCATCGGGATATAATGCTCGATGTCTAGCCGGGCCCCTGCAAGAAACCGGACGATGGCGGATTCCACATCGCTAAGCCGGACACTCTTGAAAGCGGAGTCCGCGCGCTCATGCGAATAAGTGTGCGCGAACCCTAGGTTGCCCTCAAAGATAAGGAACCTGGAGGTCCAATTATGGATCTTGTTAGGCAGACCAATGACCTTCATCCCTCGGCAGTATAAGTAAATCACCTATTTATATGGGCGGCCTCCGGAGGGTGTTATCAAGTTGTTTGAAAACATCGTACGGAAGATGTTCAGGGAGAAGGCGATCTTTTCAGATCGCATGTATGCAATGAAGCTATAGATGACTGCTATTGTGTTGGGTGCGAGCTGGCCTGGAGCCATCCCGTAGTGCTTGAAAATTTCTTCCATCTCCCATAACAAATGGAATTTGAACCCGCTGTCGAAATGGTCAACGGGTATCGTGATCTAGTTCGTTGTTGATAAGTTTAATTGTTCCTCTTCGGCGGGAAGGCAGACAATCAAGGGTGAGTCCGCCATGTGTTTCTCAACAAAGGCATCGAGATCAGCCTCCGTTAGTGTGCACTTTTTGTGGTCTGCAGCGTGGAAGGCAAGTGCGGCATCAGTCCTGGCGGACACAATATTCTTAGGTCGTAGGATCTTCTGCTACAACCACTTTCCTGCATAGAAGAAACAACAGTGTTATATTTATAGTAGTGGGGCTTGACAGCTTTTCGGCCAAGCCGTACAGCTCGATTCTACAGTCCACTAACTTTGCAACAATTCAGTTTTTCATGCAGCAAAGATAAAGACAACGCGGACACAAACTCGAGTCTGCGTTGTTTGCTATTTCCAGTCTCCAGAGTACCTGCCAAGCAAACTTCAAAGCATAAATTATGCGTACACAATTTCAGTCCGTCCAGCTCACAATACTTCTCACCTGCAAGTTAGTTCGTAAGTTCAAATCAAAGAAGCGGACACAGCATTAGTCCGCACAGTTTGCCACAGCACAGTAGAGAAACAAGCACAGTTTCATGTCAGAATACGCGAATAACAAGTTCAATTCTACATAAAACACAGCAATGTTCAATACACACATCGCAGCAACAGAAAAACATAGAATTGTTCAACGCAAATTATACAACAGATCAAAGTTCATCTAACTGCGACCTCAGCGGTCTCGATTCTCTAATCGT
The DNA here is from genome assembly GCA_039583875.1 of Platanthera guangdongensis. Lineage (NCBI taxonomy): Eukaryota > Viridiplantae > Streptophyta > Magnoliopsida > Asparagales > Orchidaceae > Platanthera > Platanthera guangdongensis. Next base: position 83,691,931 of record CM077167.1, on the reverse strand, counting down.
GTAGGCCGCTCGGTTCTATCTCTGCATAGATGCGCCGCCTGGTCGCTCATCTACAACACCTCACCGTGCAAGCGGTAGATGTGGTGGTGGATGGTGTTGATGGTCCGGTGCATGTGTGCGGCATCCCGATCAACGCGGCTCAAAGGAACCACGGGCTAAGTTTCCGACCTTGATACCTCAGCCGCTGCGGGCTGGCTATCTTCAGGAGGGACTGGAGCGTCCGTTGGGGCATCGCGATCAGGCGGTCACGGCCTCTCCTCTGCGACCTCTGCATTCTGCTTTCCTTTGTCAGCCCGAATCACCGCTAACTACTTTCTTTTGTAGAAGCGGACATCATCAGCAAGCTGCTTCTTCTCCCAGTTGTACCTCTCCAGTACCTGGAGATGCTGGCGACCTGGTCCTTCAGGGCCTTCTCGCGCTCCGCCGCAGCCTTCTCGCGCTCTTCCGCCCTCCTTAACTCCGTTCTGATTTCTTGAATTTCAACTTGAAATTTCTTTTTTTTAACTCTGCGATCTTGGCCAGGCTGGGTTGCTCGCCTTTTACGGACTCATCAAGCGAGATCGTGTCAGCTGCCGTATCCGGTGTGGTCACAATCTCGCCACTCTCGACAGAGCCCGGTGGCGACTTCCTTCCTACAAAAAAGAAGGTCAGGTTCATATTCGAATCCAGTCCGCGGTGGACTAAAAATATAGAGGTAAATGGTCACTTTTGGCAAAGGCAATGGCGAGCTGGCGACTATCAAATACATGCTGCATTGCCCGCTACGGATCAAAGGCACCTAACCGCTTCTTCCATTCGCGGTGGACTTTGATTCTCTTTTCAGCAGCAGAGCTTATTGAAACGACAATGTCGTCGGTCTCAGTGATGATCTTTATTGGCCTTGACTTCCGCTGTGGCGACCTGTAAATCCACTATCGCTTAAAGTATTTAGGCGCCGGTTGGAGTTTGTCTGTCCGCAGCAGCTCTGCAGCTCGCAGGTCTTCAGCTTCTTTATCCGTCATGATCTTCTTCGAAGCCGCCTCTACTGATGCCACATGGGCGGCAATCTGCTTCTTCCGCTCAGCGATCTTCTCCCTCAGATTTTCTTCTTCTTCAACAGCAGATGAAGAAGGGTGCTCACAGATCTTTTCACCCAGGATTTCTACCTCAGGATGCAACACATCCAACAGGGATTTGTTGATGAGATCGAGTTGCTTGACGTCTATGGAATTCAGTATTTCATCATTTGATAAACTGACAGTCGAGAGGGAATTATTTCCCTGGATTTGGGCTTCCGGGGTCACGAGGTCGCTCTCAGAAACTTCTTTTTCCCGCGACTTGTGCTGCAAGCTTGCAACCCCAGTCTGCACGGAGATATTCTTCTCCTTCCTAGCCCACAGTTTCTTCTCTACCCATTCGGCCATGGTGGATTTATATTTTTTCCTCTTCTTCTCAGAAGGGGCCTTTTTCATAGAGGAACCCGCTTCTACTTGCCCTAAGTCCGGCAGATTTTCGCAAGCTATCTCTGGATTCACAACAACCAGCGCCTGTGAAGGCGCGTCTTTCCCAACTTCGTCTCCTACAGGTCGCTTCCATTCATCAAGGACAATGACAGGCTGCTGAGCATTCGGTGAAGACACTTCGGCTTCGTTATCCATGCGAACCGTGTCTGCTCAGTTTGCAAACTTTTGTTTGCCAACGGTCTTTGGTGGACTCAGCGTTCTATCTGCACTCTTTGATGGCTGTTTTGAGTGAGATGCGGAGGCATCCTCTGGCTTTTCACACACAGGCATGTCAGTCTGGTGGACTGCTTCTACGGCTAGCTTCTTACTCTGAGAGCTCTGTCCTATAGAGAGGATTGACGGCCCTACTCGCTTTTTTACCTTTTTTGTTTCATTGGAGTTATTGATTTTTCAGTCTTTGCAGTGTGGCTAGTGAAGAACGCTCTGAGTCTCGCCATGTCGGACTGTAAAGTAGAGACCGCAAGAGGTGAGTAACGCCCCATGTCATTGGAAACTTTTGACAACTCTAGGCCCTCCAGTAATATTTATAGCGCTGATAGCATTAATGAGACTTGCGGACTCGGCGGTTAAGCAAACATTTTTGAAGTTTTCATAAACTTAAAAATGTGCGGGGATTATGTTAACCCCTCAGTCCACAATGCGTACAAGATTCCAAAGACACCTACCTCATTAGCCGCAGACTCAATTTGGCTGTCTGCCCAGCTCGACAAAGTATCGGCATAGTTTCAAGGTCCCAGGCTCATCAGAGGCGGACTCGGTTTGGCAGTCCGCCGAGCTTGGCAGAGCAGCAACATTCAGCAGTCCCAAGGTTGATCCCCTCAGCGGCGGACTCAGTGCTTCGTCCACCCAGGTCGGCATGCCTTTAGAGCTCTGGATTGATCCCTCTTCGGCTGACTACGTCTCCAGTCCGCCGAGGCTGCGGTCCTCCAGCAGGATCGCGCCTTGCAGCAACAAATGGAAGCCTCAGCCGGCGAGCCTAGTCCGCCCCCTTTGCGCGGACTAGCATGTTCTTTCTTTTTGCTTCCCATCACCACTACCCGGTTATCCTGTACCCCGGGTAGCCGGTTATTTTAGCCCTGCCTGTTTGGGAAGGCCCCCGTCCTATAAATAGGGGGAGTGGTGCACCCAAAGCATGCTGACTCGGGCCCTGGAGCCGACTTGTTAAAGGCTACGGACTCGAATCTCAGGCTTTGCGTACTCCATCTTGCTCAGCTCTTAGCCTTTTCCTTTACTCCACTTGTAATCAACTCTGCAACCACCCTTCTTCAATCAAAGAAAATCTCGTCGCAGGAGAGGCATTCAGGCCGCGACGGCCGAAGTCTTTTGTTGTCGTGGCTCACGGCCCTACTGTTCTTTCTGCCGTCGTCTGCTTAGTAGATTGTTACTCGTAATTTCCCTTTTCCCTTCTATTCCCCGGTGCTCGAATCGTTAGCTGGTGGTGTTCGACTCCCTTTCTGTTTTCGTGCATCAACACGGAAGATGAAGCATTGACCCTTGCATTTTACTTCGCGCACGGGCGCTTCCGCCCGTGCGAGAAGGAAATCGCACAGGTAGCGATAGAGATTAATAAAATATAGTGGAACTGTGCAATTTACTCGCGCACGGGCGCTTCCACCCATGCGTGAACAAATCGCACGATTAACCACATAGAGCAACAAATAGGAAGCTACAGGAAAACTGTGCATTTCCTTCGTGCACGGTTCCGACAAAACCATGCGTTAATCGTGCGTTAAGATCGTCGAGCTCAGTTCGTCAAGCTCGGCTCGACGTTTCTCCTGCACAAACAAAACACACGATCCCAAAGAACCGTGTGCTAAGAAAACGCAAGACCGTGCGTTTTCCTTTATTCAGAAATCCTCCCTTGGGGAAAACGCACCACCTGCACAGCAAAAACCAAAACTGGAGCACAAGCTCCCAACACCTATACACAGCAAAAAATGAACAAAAAGGACCTTGTGGAGCACCATGTGCTTTCCCCCGAAAATAGAATGCACAATTGCACACTCTTGGGCCAAAATAGTGCAAAATACGGTCATAAACCGGCCGGTGCAAATAAAACTGAATTCTAGTTGAAATGTGGTGCACAAGAGAGTAAACAAGCCCAGATGAGTCTGATAAATCCTATAAAAATCAAACTCATCAGCCACCTCTCTTATGGAACATATCTTAGTACCCCAGTCTCTAGTAAGAGACCTTAGGAACTTGTCATTAAACTCATAATGACTGAAGACCCTTCCATAGAACCTCAGTTCATTTATAATCCTGAAAAATCTTTCATAGAAAGCAGCTATGTTCTCTTTCTAATATTGCATGAAAGCCTCATACTCTTAGTTGTGCTTGGACTTCCTGTCATCTCTTAGCTCTTCAATATCCTGCATGTCGACAACAAGAGTGTCCCACATCTCTTTGGAGGTCTGGCAGTTAACCAAATTCCGAAAGGTTGTGTCATTTATGGCATTGACAATGATGTTTTTTGCCCTCTTGTCCAATGTAGCCAAGATGACTTCATCCTTAGTCATCTCTAAATATGTCTTAGGTGTCTGGACATTGGCATCCAGAACTGAGAACTTCATAGGTTGAAGGGTCCCTCCTTGAGAGTCATAAAGATCCTTGGGTCATAGGCTTCTATAAATAGCCTGGCCCCGTCTTTCCAGATTCCAAAACTCTCCTTTCTATAGATGCGGAGTTTCGTGGAACCTAGCTCCTTATGGTTCACTCCAGAACCCATAAGTACAGAACTGTAGCTACCCTTGGAGATCACTCTGATTGTTAGATCCTTTTTAGCAACCTCCCTCTGATGCCACTTGAAAGTCTTTAATTTCAAGGTAGCTAACAACCTAAGGGGGTGAATAGGTTTTCTGGTTTATTATTATTATCTTTAACTTAATATGTAATGAGTTAGTAGTTTTTAAGCTTCCAAGAGAAAACACGAAGAACACAAAGAATGTATAGTGGTTCCCCAGATTATCGGGACATCGACTCTCCACCCACCTTTCTAACTTCATGTTAGACAAGACACTTCTCCAAAAACTCATCTCCTTAGAGCTTAAACCTCGGATCCCTCAGGATCACTCAGTCTCCTCCAAGTCTTATAACTCAGGAACAAAGCCCTACCTCAGAGCAAAATTGCTCCTACAACTCAAAAATCAAATGATCATCTACCTCATATTTGAATCCTAGTCCTATAGCTCAGGAAATGGAGGATAGCCCTACATCAGAGATACTGACTCTCCTACAACACAGATCCAAAAGGATCCTACCTCAGTCCCAAAGGTCCTACACTCAGATCCAAACACAAGATCCTACACTTAGGCAAATCTACCTTACCTCAGGCACAAAGGCCTTACAACTTAAATCCAAAAGGATCCTATAGAAATGAAATTGATTTGTGTTAATTTGACACAAATATATTTCATTGTGTCAACATCCTGAGCTGAGTTATCTCAGCCCTAACTATCTTCTTAGCAGCAGGAAAATGATCTTCAATAAATAGTTATCTCTGCTGGAACTATCTCAGAACTTTGTTGCTCAACTTGCTGAAGAAGACTAAAGACTTGACAGATCTTAAGTTCTTCAAACAGCTAACCTGAACCTGCAAAAAACCTGAAGACTCTTCTTCTCTTTCTATATCAGAAGCTAATATGAACTTGATGTAGCAAAAGAAATTGCTATAGATATCTTGAATGAACTTTTAGTTCAGCTGGATCGACTTCAAGATTTTAGTTCGGCAGCAATGGCGGAGAAGACAAAGTCCAGCCGTAACTTTGTGAAAAGAATGAAACCCTAAAAGTTATGTTGCTCCTTCTGAACCTGTCTCTTTTATCTTCCGCCAATAAACGGCTCCATGAAGCAGTGGGGACCACCTACAGTTGACAGCTGCAACTTGCATTAATGAAAGAAGACGTTAGTAGGCCTCTGGCGCTATTTGGCATGTTTTGTAGCTTTCCCGTAAGTAATTTGAACTTTGTTGACTTTTATTGACTTTGGGTCACATCATCAGTTATGGACTTAGATAATTTCTTAGATTCCCTTCAAGCGTTGAGTGCGTTGAGTGAAAGGCCTTCACTCAACAAATCTGGACTTTGTCAAATTCTCTGTACCATTAGGCATTGAGAGCGTCGAGTGAACTGGCTTCACTCAATACCACTGGACTTGGCTGCAACTTCTTTGTCTACTGGCGCTGAGAGCGTTGAGTGAAGCTTCATCACTCAATGCTTTTGTACTTAGCCGCTTCTCTATAATTTGCCAGCTTGCTGAGGCGTTGAGAGCGTTGAGTGATTGGCTTCACTCAGTGCCTCTGAATATAGACAGATATTTTTGTCTTCTCTTCTTGAGTTTTAACATCACACGACGTCTTCTGCTTTGGCATTGAGTGAGCTGTCCTCACTCAACGATTATGGACTTAGCCAAATTTTCCTTGATAGAATCTCCAACTGATTGAGCTTGTCTCAACGCTGCTTGGTATATGGCATCGAGAGTTGTAACCACACAACGCATGTGGACTTAGTTGAATATCAGTTTGCCAAAACTGTGGCTTTGACAGATTCAGCTATACTCGACGATTCTTGATATATGGCGTTAAGTGAACTTCCATCACCCAATGCTTGTGGACTTGGCCACAGAATTGCTTTGCTGACTGTATGGCTTTGACTATCCACAACTAACTCAGAACTATTTGGCATCTGGCGTTGAGTGAACTGGCTTCACTCAACGCCTGTGGACTTAGGCGATTTTCAGCCTATTCAGCATCCTCCCTTGCATCTGGCGTTGAGTGAACTGGCTTCTCTCACCGCCTGTGGACTTAGATAGATTTCTGTCTCTCCAAATCTTTACTTCGTGACCACTTGTCACATCACTTGGAATACCTATCCTATCAATGTTATTAGGACTAACCTGTATGCATGAACTTGAACATACATCAAATACAAATTTGTGTATATCATTGACATATTTGACTTCTACGAATCTAACTTTTATAGGTCTGGAACATTGTAGGCAATGGACCCAATAGAAGTCGTTGAGTTCTTGTTAGCATGTCTTGACCAAGAGAATTGCTTGTGTGTTTATGGTTGATACACGGTTCCATAACGATCCTAGTGAGAGGATTAATTATGGCGGGTCTACGGGCTTGCCAGTCGTCACACTGACGGAAGCTTATAGATAGACTCATGACAGTTGTTCTGGGATATTTGGTGCTTACTTACCATAGACCCCTTTCGTGTCTTTTTAATACTCAGATGACCGAGTAAGTACGTAGAGACTCAGCTGTTTGGTTCTTAGCATAGAGGGGTACAAGAGGCCTAGGTCTGGTATTGTGCATACCCACCTAGTAGTGGAGGTGCCTGCTCCACTGTCTCCGTCTGGCCACGATGGGAGGTGCCACAGTGGTTTGCTACCCTCAAAAATTGGGAACTAAAGTCTATGTTGACATAGCAATTCAGAGTGCGTGTGTAAGCATGGATGAGTCATAATACATTCATTGCATCTCACTGTATAAGACTCTTATCATATAAATTAGTATGGATTCATTTATATGATGAGTTCTTGTTTATGTACCAGATTCTTAACTTATAAATTTGTATGAACATATTTATAAGTTAAGTTTAATGCAGTTTGTTTACTCTGCTTATTACATTACTAGTGCTCTTTGTGCTCTTACATACATGGTGGTACTCTTAGCTATTACTTGTGTTATTTTGCCATTATTGATATATATTAAACTTCTATCTTAGGTATTTACCACCTGCTTCTATTGAACTTTCTGCTATCGGTGTTACCATGGTGATCTGGAATTTATCAACCATGTAGTCTCATTGTCAACGCAATATGAGCCTATGGGGTCGCACATAAGAGCATTGGAGAAGTGGGTAATATTTGTATTGGCCTTGCTCATATATGATATGAGTGAAGAATCAATCCTATGACATTCTGGATGTGAAGGTTTTCATTCCGGGACCTATATTGTGAATATGGCTCATCAGGTATGTGGTCGAAAGAATCTAAGGGAAATTCGTCATGTATAGCCGAGTTGTTTCGACAAATAGTATTGAATTCATCGAGTATAGTCTTGACATCTCAATGAATCGGTTTGAACTCGTCGAGTATCCTAATGATATCTCGACAAATTAGACTTAATTCGTAGATTATTGTAAAGAAAGTTTCGATGAATCAGACTCTGATTCGTCGTATATCACATTGATACTTGCACGGTTTCTCTGTCTCGATTCGTCGAGTATTCATGTGCTATTTTGACGAAAGTTTTTATTCATCGAGTATCGACATATATACTTGACGAATATCATTTCCTTCGGTTTATTTATTTTAAGTCTGATCAGCTTGGTCTACGGTTATCGATTTGTTCGGTAGTTTGTATAAATAAGATTTGTACAGTATACCGAAATGAGAACTGTTCATTCTTCTAACCTAATCAAGTGACGACATCTTTTTCTACTCGACGAAACGGTTCCGCCAAGGCCGCGGTCGCCACTTGTTGTCACCGACCACCCGACATACTATTGTCGCCGGAAAGTTTTTTCAAGGCGTCATCTTCATCACCGCTGTCTCTCCTTTAATGGAACTAGTCGTCCGTGGAGACGTTGATGGCAAGCCATCTTCTGACCTAGATCTTGTGTGACATGAGTCTAGGGCTCTCCGTGCGCATGTGGATATCCGTAGAGGAGTGGAAAATATTCTACACTCGTAACTCTGGTCATTTCCTTTTGTTGGACTTCAATGGAGCACCTTGGTTGAGTATTGACTCAATCCCTCAGAGGTATAATTTATTTGTGTCTAGGTTACTTCTTGATCAATTTTCATCGCTAGATCCGTATTTCTTTTGGGTTTTCTTGCTCCTAATTCTGCTGTGCATGAGTGTTGTGATGTATAGTAAAACCCTACAATTGCTTATACTTTGGCCATCCTTTTTCCCCCCTTCCGCTCGGTGCTTAGGAGTCGACGAGGGAGAGGATATGATGTGTAATACCCCCCCCCCCCCTTTGCTACATTACCGGGTCTTATGCCCAGAACTGTCGTTTTGCGATGACACCGACACTCGGGAGGGTCGCCACTACAAACGCTGATTCTGCCGACATTAACGATCATAGAAGAAAGTAGAAGTACAAATGAACAAATATAAGTTCATGTCCACAAGAGTCACCTATATATATATATATGATAAATAGTCAACATTGAGTATAACAGTACTGAAACTGAATAAAAATGTGGAAATATAGACGGGCTTATGCCCGGTACATCAAATCCTCACTACAACACTCTCGCGGAAGAGAAGAAAAGCTAAACAATAACAGAGCCAGAAGCTGGTGGGGGTGCTTCCCTCATGGGGCAGTTCCTCTGAATTTGCCCCGGCTGGTTGCACCAATAACATTTAGGTGCGTCCTCCACTGCCCTGGTCATCTCCCATTGCTGCTCCATGTCTCCCTTCTGGAGCCTGTGAAATGTTTTGTCCACTGACCGTTATTCAAAATAATAAGCCACTATCATCTTCGCCTCACCCCCGGGACTCCTAGGCACCGTGCGGGGAGGATAAAAGAGGAGGACAACCAAGTAGAGTGGAAAAAGCAGATGACAACTACCCTAGCAGGTGTATGTACAAAAGAACTATAACAATGAACTAGTAATGTACACAAGTAAATTAGAGCAGTAAGTACATGTAAAGTAAACTATGGAATAAGTAACCTTAGCTTATATGAATGCTCATACAAACTTATAAGTTAAGGGGTCTTTTGCATGACTCCCATCGTATAAAAAGTCTCATACCAATTTATACGATGGGGTGTCAGGTTATATACAAGTATGTTCGTAGTGATATGTTATGCCATGACTCATGCAAGTGCAACACACACACAACTCTATGTGCACAGACCTTTAGTTTCCCCATTTTGGAAGCTAGCTTCACTCCCAAGAGCCTCCACCGTGGCCAACGAAGATAGTGGGTCGGGCCACCCAACTCCTAGGCAGGTATCCGCACTACCAGGCCTATCCCTTCGTATGCCTCAACACGAAGAAAACAACCCGGAGCCCTTACATACTCTGCTGGCAAATCCACCAGTCTTTTCCTTGGCAAAGTGAGAACCACACTTGCCGAGTCAACATATCGACATCAATATGAATGACTGTCTAACACTGAAGACTCACTGTCTTTATGCACATGAAATTATAATAGATATAAATATCCTGTAGCACCCCAAATCTCAAATTGGATTCAGGTTAGGCGACACGGCCTGGGACACGGGCATGTCCCAAGGCATGTCCTGCTCGGTTGAACAGCTTGTCGAGTGCTAGACGAAATGCACTCGACGAAGTTCTCGAGAGGGAACTCGCCCTGTGACACAGGCATGTCCGAGGGCATGTCCGAGGCATGTCCTCCTCTGGTTGACGAACTCGAGTCGATACGCTCGATGAATTCTCGAGAGAGAGGGCACACGGCCTGTGACACGGGCGTGTCACATGGCCGTGTTAGTGTGTCTCGAGGCGTTGTCTCGAGTAGGTCTCAAATGTCTCGAGTAAGGCACTCGGGTGGGACACACACATGCATGTCAGACATGTGACACGGGCGTATCTTGTCCACTTACTCGAGTGGTTCTCTCGAGTAGGTCTCGAGTGGGTCTCGAGAGCTAGACACGGGCGTGTCAGACATGTGACACGAGCGTGTCAGCCATGTGACACGGGCGTGTCACATGGCCGTGTCCTATTCTAGATAAGGCGGTTCGTGTGCCTCTTAAGGGACACGGCCTGTGACACGGGCGTGTCACAGTGCATGTCATCCCTGAAATAATTATATTCAGGGAATTTGTTAGCCGTTCATTTCCTTCATCTTGGATCGAAGAGTCCAAGCCCTTTCCTGCTGTTATAAGGATGAGAGTGGATGGATAATCTTCATTCATCTTTGGCCTTTTCTCTTTCTCAAAGATGTGGAGAGAAGGGAAAGTAAGGAGGAAGAAGGAGAAGGAATCCGGCTTCCAGAGGATCGTTAGTGTGCCGAATCGAGGGCCGAGGTCAGATTCGTGGAGGCAAAGCCGTGGCGGTGCTTTCCATCCGGCTAGATCATGGATCCAAAGTGATCGTCAAGAGTAACGATCTCCTTCTTGGACAAGCGAAGTCCTACGTTATGCATAGGCATGGAATCCTCCACCAAGCGGTGGAAAGCGTAAGTGATTCCAGCTTGAGTCTGCATCTAGAGACGAAAATAAGTAGTACGGCATAGGCATGCTGTGTGAAGCCCATACGGATGGGTAGTCCGAATTGGTGATGTTTATAGTGTGAACCGGAGAAGACTCTGTGTATTATATGAATGCCTACGAATTGTGAATCCTTGAAAAGCGTTGTATGAGCCCTGGTATTGGGTGTGTTGAATTGGATAGATTGGAAAGCGACTCTGCGAGAGCTGTGTGCGGAGCAGGAAAGGGAAGGCCTACCAGCATCAAGATCTACGCTATTGGCAAATTGAGCAACTGGAAATGGCTGACTTGTACCTGTATTGTGCGAGATCGATTTGTGGCAAGGCTTGGGCGGATGCGGCCCCGACCCGGCTTGCTGCACCACAATGGTGGGTCGATCTAAATGATCAAGTTTGTCGCGAGGTTAGCACCTCTGAGTGGGATGGGCGGAATGTCCCCAGCATGTGTGTTGGTAGACTAGGACCGGCCAACCAACATGTTAAAAACCTCTGATCGGTGGTGGGCAACTGATATATCTTGTAAACCAATAATGTGCCCTGAGTGCACGGAGCGTCTGGCGGAGGCCGGCGTTTGTGATACTGTTGTAATACTTGTTATGATGCATATATATTATGGTGGCGATGCATACAGGGTAGGAACCACTGCCCCGGGTAAGGGGTAAGGTCGTTATAATTGGTCAGCTAGTGCTGACAGTTGCTTTGTTTACCACTCTTGGGGTGGATGGCCAATTGCAGGTGCTGACAAGCTGAATTGGATTGAACGGATGGAAGCTTAAAGGCCCTTAAAGGCCGTGCGAAGTCTTGGATTTCATGTGTGGCCGGCCTACGTGCCGATGTATGAAGCTATATATTTGAAAAGATAAACGTGTAAGGCCTTAAGGTCATGAGAGTTGTGTAGTTGTATACATTCCTGGTGATATATAAATGTGTGGTTTATATATTTAGTGGACATTCACTGTGATGAGTTCTTGCAATTTAAAATGCTTTTGCTAAAATTCTCTGAGTTAGGATGCGAGTAGGATTTGGATATTCATACGTAATTCTGCCGTTTGTTTGTGAAATATGGCATGGTGCCCCAATCGGACCCACTGTTATATTCCATATGATGAATGGAGGCGTTACAAAGTGGTATCAGAGCCAGGTTTGAGATGTTTGGGAGGGAGAACATAATTGAACTCACGAATGTCCACTAGGAATGTATTACATGCACATGAGGAGCGTGAGCATGTAGTCAAGGTATATTTTTCATTCTAGAATAGATGTTGAAAGTGCAAGTTAGATCTGATATACTCTAGAGGGGGGATGAATAGAGTATGGTGCTTGCTAAAAACGTTTTACAACTATTGTTGTATTCCTAAGTGAACAGGGAAGCAAATAATAAACAGTAAATCTAAACGCAGAATAAACATAGAGCAATCACAATCTACAAAGCAATCTAATCACAAACCACAGCCAGAAATAAAAGAAAGACAAGCAACCAGATGACACAAGGAGCTATAGTGGTTCCCCAATCAACCTGGGTACATCCACTCTTCTACCACCCTAGGTAGGAATCCACTGCAGGATGAGTTGATCAGGTGTCCTGCGCACCAATGAGCTTTTGATAAGGTGCTCAAAAACCAAACCAGATTTTATGATCAGGTGTCTTGCCACCACTGAGTTTTGATAAGGTCTCAGAAACCAAACACAAACTTTTGAAGGGAGTTTGAAAAACCCTTTACAGCAGAGATAGAGAGAGAGAGGGAGCGGGATGAGATGATCTTCTCTGTCAACAGTCAGAGAGAAGATAGTGGATGTTGTCAAAGCTCCCCCTGAGATCTTGAGTTGTTCAGGAAGTGAAGCTTTGCAGTAGGGTGATAGGCCTTCAGATGATTTGATCTCCAGCAAAAGATGATTCCATCAGCAACTGAAATGTGTGATGTCTGGAGTCTTGAATGATGATGGCCTTTGAATACTTGAATCAAGAGAGATCTGAAAATTTCAGGTGGTTGATCTCCTTTTGTGATGTGTGTTCTTGTATGAATCTTTGAGACTGAGAATGTCTGCAACTCTCTTTCTTTCTCTTATAAAACTGTTGATGTTGTAAGAGTTGTTGCAGAGAATTGTTATTGCAGAATTTGTGTCCCTTTTTTGTCTTGTTTTCTTTTTGCTTGCCCTGAGAAGAATGAAAAAACTGATCTTTTATTCTCTTGGTCTGAATAGGAATGATCCTCTGTCCAAGATAGCCGTTAGCCTATCATTAATTACTTCCTTAATTGCATTTGTCTTCTGGAGGAAAGTCCAACAAAACATTCCTTGAAAATTCCTTGAAACTTGCTCCAGATTAATTGAAAAAAGGCTACAAGATCTCTGAATTCAATGCTGACAATAATTCCACAACTGTCTAGATTTGAATATTGAAAAACGTTGAACTCTTCAGAGAAACGTCGAACTGAGCTCCACTATCGTTGAACTGAGCTCAGAGATTGGAATTAGACAGAAACAGAGATCGTCGATCTGAGCTCAACTATCGTCGAACTGAGCTCAGAGATAGAGAATCAAACTGGAGTCAAGATCGTCGATCTGAGCTCGAAGATCGTCGAATGGAGTTCGACGACTCGTTGAAGTTGAGCTCAGAGATCGTCGAATGGAGTTCGACGATCCGTCTAAGTGAGCTCAACGATCATCGAATGTAGTTCGACGATTCGTCGTACTGAGCTCGACGAAATGACTTAGACTCCAATACAAAAATCTCTAGTCTTAAGGGCAGCTTACAAACCTAAGTACTAACCCTTGGACTCAATTCTAATTGACCTTTATATCTATACAATGAGGTCAAAACAGGTTTCCTAAAAGACATAGTGATCCTTGCCCAAATCAGTAATAGGGTGTTCCAACAATCTCCCCCTATTTCGGTTAGGATTACTATTTATAGATATTGAAAAAAAAACATAAAGCAGAAATGCAACAAACAAAATATTGCAGAATCACAGGCATTATCACAGATAGTTCAGAAAACAGAATATATTGCCACCTTACAGAATTACTCTTTTTCTTTGCCCTTTATAAGGACTATTTCTCTGTTTGGATTGAGAGCTTCCTTTTTAGATCTTCTATCATCAGCTTCACCTAGAGAGGTTTGTTGTTTTGGCCTGGGCACTACAGTTTCAGGGTGCAGCTTCATGTAGCTTTCTGAATCAAAACACTTGCTGGATGAATATCTTTCAATTTCCTTTTTCCTTTGATTTGATAAGGTGGTTATATTGGATGTATCCCTTCCTTGTTCTCTGGCTTTCTTAATCTGATCCAAAGCAGCCAATTCCTTCATCCTGGCTGTCCATGAAGTTGGATTGTTTTCAGGATCCTCAAATGGAACTGGAGGCTCATATCTATTTGAGGGATTGTCTGCAGGAGCTCTGGAGGAGACTAAGTCTTTCAGCTTGTAAGGAAATGGACCAGAGGTTGTATCACATGGACCTTGTCCTTCCCTTGAATATGGATGTTGCCTGGAATGGCCTTTGGAATAAACTTGAAATTCTCTTTCGTTTCCTCTGTAATTTCCTCTCCTTGACTGATAGCCTCTAGATTGACTGCCTCTGTATTGGGAACTTCCTTGAGGTTGATAAGAGCTTTGGCTTCTGGCAGAAGGTTGAGATGCAGAGCTTCCACTTGCACATGCACCTGGTGAAGGAGGAGGAGGAGGAGGAGGAGGATTGAACTGGGTTGATCCTTTGTCATATTTCCTCTTCTTCTTCATAGCCTTCAGTTGATTTTTGGAGTATTGCATTCAATGTTCTGTGATAGGACAGTTATGCAGAATGTAGTAAGGAATATCATTTGTGTCTTTCACTTTTGCTTGAGGAACCATTTTCATAGCCTTGCTTCTGGCCTTTCTTTTCCTTGCTATTGTAGTAGAGGAGTCATCTGAGTCAGTCCTATACTGATCACTTTCTGAGCTTTGATCAACATATAATGCATCAATCCTTTTGAGGTATTCTAATTGTTGTTGTGATTGAGCATAAGAAACAGCAGAACCAGCAACAGTAGCAGCAACAACAGCAGGAAGAGGAGTAGAAGCAATACTGGCAGAAGAAGTTGTGACAGCAGATTCAGATACAACATCAGATTCAGATACAGCACTTGCAGCAACAACACTTTCAGAAATAGAAGGTACAGCAGCAGATACAGAAGGAGCATTAGCAGCAGTAATAGTAGGCTCAAAAACAAATGCCTCTATCATCTGCATGTCCTCAGATACTAAAGCAGCAGAGACATCAGAACTATCAGCAACAGCAACATTTGCAGTAGGAGCAGCAGCAGTAAGATCAACAGAAACAGAAGGCTCAACAGTATATAGGGAATTTATATAGGAGCTTATTAAGCTAGTATCACAGCTGGAGATGGGCACAATGGTCTTAGAGAGATCCTCAAATTGCTGGACTACAGTGTGCTCTGGAAGACAGCTGAAATAAATAGAATCAAAATCTGATAACAGTGACCTGAGGTCCACTGTGATAACTGTAACTGGATCTGTTGAGGCTTGGACTGAAGCTATAGCAGCAGGAGGAGCAGCAACAGGCAATCTATTGGCTTCATGAGGCATCTCCCCCTGCCTAGATTCAGTCAGGACTGGACCAAGGCAGCAAGATGAAGGGATTTCCTGAGGAGGAAGAAGAGAGGAGAGCCTGGCAGACCGTTCTTGGACTATTTTTAGAAGAGGAGCCAAGGAGGTCTCCATCAAGAGTGATAGCCTGGGAGCTACCAGCTCATAGAGCATGTCTGCTAGAGCTGGAATATCTACTTGCTCAAGATGAACTTGAGTAGAGGTAGGAATTGAAGGTGAGGTAGCAGGAGATGTTGGAGGAGAACTGGTGGGTGGTGGAAATGTAGGTTGAGAGATGGGAATTGTGGAAATAGAAGATAATGGAATGGAAATGGATGGTATGAAAGATGGTTGTGCAATGATATCTTGCAGTAGTTGTTGATAAGATGTGGATGAAGATGGTGGCTCAGTAGGGGATGAGGGAGAATCATCCATAAAGGAATCATCTATAAGATTGAAGGATGGAATGTGGGATGATGAGTCAATATCTAGATGAGGATATTGATGTAGAGGATGGAAAGTTTCTTCTGTGAATTGTGATATTGGAGAATGGATTGAAGTTGGAGATGGGGTGGAAATTATGATGGTGGATGTGACTGGTGTAGATGAAACAGGAGGTGGAGGAGGAGGAGAAGAAAACAGGCAAGTCTTCTGCAGGGGCAGAAACTTGAGGGGAAGTGACTGCAGCAGTCCTTGTGCCTGAAGTAGTAGATGCAGAGGGCCTGCTGGGCTTCACTATTTGCCTGTCCCATTTTCCAAACAGGGCACAAGAGAGCCTCTTGGAGGCACTGATGTGCATCCCATTTGAAACTAGCAGAGCAGGGCATCTGTTCTGAAGAAACAGCCCTAATATTCTCCCAAAATTAACAAATTTTTTGTTGATTTTCTTCTTAATCAAATCAAAGAAGACTTCTCCACAGTTCAATTGTTTCTTATCCACAAGAGCACCCATCAAGCAGAGCTGATACCTGGAGAAGGTATCATGGGCTGAGTGTTTGGCCAACAGCACCTTTCCAACCACATCAGCTAAAAATCTGTACTCCACAGATAGATTTTTCTTCAGCAACTTGCTAGGGTTTGCATCTGACTGACCCATCCTTTCAAGCATCGCAGAAAATTCCTCTCCAGAAAGTTCAACATACTCTTCTCCAGATTTCAATTGAAAAATCTCTGTCAAAGCAGCCGGTGTTAGGGATACCTGTGTTCTTGAAATTGTTCCAATTACTGTATTCTGATCCTGATTGTGGGCAGTATATACACATTCCTTAATCTCATCTGCAGGTAATTTTATCCTGGTAGTCATTATTGTAACTAGCTGTTGTTCCTTGAAAAGTTTCAGAATGTCCTGGAAGATTTGATCACTGTTGTTGAATG
Source organism: Platanthera guangdongensis (assembly GCA_039583875.1). NCBI lineage: Eukaryota > Viridiplantae > Streptophyta > Magnoliopsida > Asparagales > Orchidaceae > Platanthera > Platanthera guangdongensis. The sequence continues at coordinate 83,675,277 of CM077167.1, read as the reverse complement.
AGTCCATGTCGATGTCAAATCCCGCATCAAATTTCATGGCGGCCAAGATGGCGACTGAGACGACCATTGATTCCTGCAAAACCGAACAACCAAATGACCAAGTGTAGAGAAGTTTGGAGGGAAAGAGAAAATTTGCAGAGAGAATGAAAGCGCAAAAGGAGAACGACGGCCGAAAAATGAATTTTATATTAGGGTTCGAAGTAGAAAAGGAAAGATCGTTGAACTCAGTTCGACGATCGGGGCTTCTAAAGGAAACTGAAAGGTCATCAACATCGTCGATCTCCGTTCGACGATATTGGAGAGCGTCGAGCTCCGTTCGATGATAGTTCAGAAAACAAAATTGTCGAGCTTCGTTCGACGATTGCTGACCTGAAAAAGATAGTTTAGCACTATCTGAGAAGCGCTGAGCTCTGGTCGACAATTTCGGAAAGCGTCAATCTCCGTTCGACGATCTGTGGGAAAATCGTCGAGCGCAGTTCAGAGACCAGAAACACTCTATACACTAGAAAAAATTAAAATGTTTGCCTAGTCTTGGTATATTTTTAGAGTTGTAAAATCTTGGATATTATTTTAGACTTCCTCCATCTAACATTCCTAACTGATTCAGGAAGAAGGTGTGTTTCTTTTCATCCAAGGGTTTGGTGAAGATATCTCCCCTTTGTAAATCAGTTGGGATATATTGAAGTTTAATTTTATTTTTCTCAACATCATCCCTTAAAAAGTGATGTCTAATTTCTATGTGTTGTGTCCTACTATGAAGGAATGAATTTTGGGCTATAGAAATAGCACTGGTATTATCACAAAATATTTTTGACTTCTCCAAGTTGTAGCCATAGTCTAGGAGTTGGTTTTGAATCCACAAGATTTGTGAACAACAACTAACTGCAGTCATATATTCAGCTTCAGCAGTTGAAGTTGACACAGATGTTTGTTTCTTGCAAAACCAGGAGACAAGTCTGTCACTAAGAAACTGACACGTTCCACTGGTGCTTTTCCTGTCTATTCTGCATCCAGCATAATCAACATCAGAAAATCCAGTTAAGTCAAATGTTGAATCTTTTGGATACCAGAGACCTAGATTTGGACAACTTTTTACATACCTGAGAATCCTTTTTACTAAGGTTAGGTGTGACTCTCTAGGGCTCACTTGGAATCTAGCACATATACATGTAGCAAACATTATGTCAGGTCTACTAGTTGTAAGGTACAATAAAGAACCAATCATTGCTCTATATGTTGTCTGATCAACAGGTTTCCCATGTTCATCAGCATCTAATACAGCATTAGTAGGCATAGGTGTTTTCATACATGATGCCTCAGACATACCAAATTTCTTAACCAATTCTTTTGCATACTTGGTTTGAGAAATAAATATGCCTTCAGCATGTTTCTTGATTTGCAATCCTAGAAAGAAGGATAGCACTCATGCTACTCATTTCAAATTTAGAATGCATTAGATTGGAGAACCTTCTGTACAAATTTGAATCAGTAGAAACAAAGATAATATCATCTACATAGATTTGTACTAGTAGGGTATGGGACTTATGGGTTCTAATAAAAAGAGTTTGGTCTACTCTACCCCTTATAAACTCATTTTTTAGAAGAAAGCATGCTAGGGTCTCATACCATGCTCTAGAAGCTTGCTTTAGACCATATAATTCTTTATGCAACTTGAAAACATAATCAGGATGAGTTGAAGAGATAAAACCTGCAGGTTGTCTAACATAGACTTCTTCTTTGATATCTCCATTGAAAAAAGCACTCATTACATCCATCTGATATACTTTGAAACCTTTGTGTGCTGCATATGCTAAGAAGATTCTTATAGCCTCTAACCTTCCAACTGGTGCAAAAGTCTGGTCATAATCTATTCCTTCTTTTTGAGAGTACCCTTGAGCAACTAGTCTTGCCTTGTTCCTTACAATTACTCCTTGATCATCCAATTTGTTTCTGAACACCCACTTTGTTCCAACAATGGAGTGATCGTTAGGCCTTGGTACTAGTTCCCAAACTTTGTTCCTTTCAAATTGATGCAACTCTTCTTGCATTGCAATGATCCATTGTGGATCTTGCTCTGCATCTTGAATGGATTGAGGTTCAATTTGAGAAAGGAAGCAAGTGTGCATCATGTTTTGGTTGACCTGATTTCTGGTTTGCACACCAGCTGAGATGTCTCCAATCACTTGGGAGATTGGATGGTCTCCTGATGTTACTAAATCAATAGGGGGTGTTGATTGTTCACCAACCTGTGTTGTTGTTTCCTCTTGTGGTACAACAACTGGCTCTTCAAGAAGTTTCTCTTCAAGATGTTGAATGTCTTCTTCATCTTCAATGATTTCCTCTTTTTGAATGATTTGTAACCTGTTCAAGTCTTCTACAAGAGAGTGTACTTGCAAAGGTTCTATGGTAGAAGTATTCTTCTCCTTGAAAGACATGTTAGTTTCATCGAAAGATATATGAACAGATTCTTCAATTTTGAGAGTTGATTTATTATATACCCTATAAGCCTTACTGATCATGCAGTATCCCAGAAACACTCCTTCATCAGCTTTAGCTTGAAATTTTGCTAAATGTTTCTTGTCATTATTGTGAATATAATAGATACAACCAAAAATTCTAAAATAATCTACTTTAGGTTTCTTCCCTTTGAGTAATTCATAGGGAGTCTTGCCCTTCAGTTTATATATTAAACTTCTGTTCAGCACATAGTTGGAGGTGTTCACTGCCTCTGCCCAAAAGGATAGAGGAAGGTGAGCATCTGACAACAATATAGTGGCAGATTCAATAAGGGTTCTATTTTTCCTTTCAGCTACCCCATTTTGTTGAGGAGTTCTAGGAGCTGAGAAAGTGTGTCTGATCCCTTCACTCTGACAGAACTATTGCATAAGAAGAGAATCAAACTCTGTCCCACGATCACTTCTGATCAGGGCAATGTGAGTATTGAACTCAGTCTGTGTGCATTTGAGAATCTCTGTCAAACACTTAAAGTTTTCAGACTTCTTCCTTAGAAAGAACACTCATGTGAATCTAGAGAAGTCATCTACAACCACTAAAGTGTAGGATTTCCCTCCTAAGCTTTGTACTGTAATGGGTCCAAAAAGATCCATGTGTAACAGATACAAAATCCAAGGTGAATCACTCTTATTAAGTGACTTGAAACTATTTTTGGTTTGCTTGCCTAATTGACAAGCCCTGCAGAGTCCTTCCTTCTTATAGGAGCCAGAAGGTAGTCCTCTAACAAGGTTGTCCTTGGATAGCCTAGCAATGGTTCTAAGGTTTATATGCCCTAGTCTCTTATGTCGTAACTCATTAGGTCTACAAACAGAATTAAACAAGCAAATATCTACTTCTGTTGAAAGAAAGTCTACTAAATAGATGTTACATTTCCTTTTACCTGTCAACACAGTTGTGTTGTCCTCTGATTTGATCTTGCTTAAGGATTTGCTGAAAGTCACCTGTTAGCCTTCATCACATAGCTGACTGATGCTGATCAAGTTGTGCTTCAGTCCTTCCACATAGTCTACTTTCTTGAATGTGAATGTGCCAATCTGAACTGCACCATATCCTTTTGTTAGTCCAAAGTTTGAATCACTAAATATGACTTTGGGACCAAGCTTGGCTTTGAAGGATGTGAAGTTGCCCTTGATCCCTGTCATGTGCTTGGAGCACCCACTATCCAAATACCATTGCTGGTTTGATGTTGGATAGGTCTTCACCTGCACATAAAGCAATTTACTTGTTTTTGACCCAGTTTACCTTGGGCCTAGGTTGATAACCTTTAAATTCAGAAATAAATAACATCACTGGTTGACTCTTATAACCTTCAGGATGATATCTCCTTGGAGGTTTTATCCATTCAGTATAAGGGTTAAAGCTTTGGGATGAAAGACCCCTAGGTTTGGATTTTGATTTACCCTTGAAAAGGTTTTCAAATATCTGATCTCTGCTCGACGATCGTGGAGCTGAGTTCGATGATCTTGAGTCAGATCGTCGAGCTCCGTTCGACGATCGACTGTGGCAGAGTTCAGGGTTTAGAGATCGTCGACCTGAGTTCGACGATTTTGCCTGAGATCGTTGATCTCCGCTCGACGATCGTCTAGCTCCGTTCGACGATTTCTGTTAAACCTTGATTTTCTTGGGTAAGTCAGAATTTTTCCTAGCTACCTCTACAACTCCCTTCCCTTTATCAGAGATAAATTTAATTGGGGTTGTTAGAACTATAGGTTGGCTGGATGAAGCACCCAAGCCCAGTGTACTATTGAATATAGAGTTCACTGTGCTTGTGATGTCCATTAGCTTGATGCTTCTCCCATTAAGGGATTCTTCAAGCTTTTTGGCTTCTGATAGCTCACTTTCCAGTGAAGCTATCTGCTCCCTACAACACTCCAACTCCTCAGAGAGTTTGAGGTTTTCTGACTTTAAGGTACTGTGTTCAGACAATTGATTTCTGAGAGAAATGATTTCCTTCTCAGATTTTAATAAGTCTAAACATAGTGCTTTAAATTCATACTTAAAGTCCTCAAAATTGAAATCAAATGAGTCTATTACCTGGTCTTCTTCAGGTTGAGTCTCTGATTCAGATTTAGACTCTTTTGCATTAGAATTGTGTTGTGAGGCATTGATAGCCATCATGCAGAATTCCTTCTCTTCAACATCATCCTCATCATCACTTGAGCTGGAAGAAGTTTCTGATTCTTCTTCTATCTCACTCCAAGTTTCAGCAACAAATCTCTTCCTTGTATGTTTGCTCTTGCTGGAGGAGGGTTTGCAATTGCTATTCTTCTTGAAGTCTTTTTCTTTTCTTCTTTCTTTCCTGTCTTTTCTGTCCTTATTTTTATTTTCTGGACAGTCAGGCACAATGTGGTCTAGTTTCCTACAACCAAAACAGATAATCTCTTTGTTATTTGATTTATCATACCTTGGCTTGTCATGCTCTTTGCATGATCTTTTCCTGAAGTCCTTTCTGGCCATTTTGTAAAATCTTTTGGCCAGTAGACTAAGCAGCTCATCATTGCTTGTGACCTTATCTTCAGGCTAATCTTCAGTGGCTTTGAAAGCTATTGACTTTTCCTTTCTTGTGGCTGGTGAGGCAGCCTTCTGCTCTTCTTCTCTATTTTTGATGAGCAGCTCGTAAGACTTGAGCTTGCCCAAAAGAGCTTCTGTTGTGATCTCATTGAGACTTCTGGAATCCTTGATTGGCCAGATCCTTGAGTCTCAAGTGCTTGGGAAGCACATTAGGATTTTGTCATTTAGCTCAGTCAATGAGATCTCTTTGTCCAAAGTCTTCAGTTCATTGACTATCAGGCTGAGTCTATTGTACATTTTTGCTACTGACTCAGCTTCTCCTTTCTTGAAATTCTCATATTGGGTTATGAGGTGAGATCTTCTATCTTTTCTCTCATCAGCTGATCCTGAGACTATTTCAGATAGCTTGTCCCAGATGTCCTTTGCTGAGTTGTATTCAGCTACCTTTTGGAATATCTCATCAGACATGGTCTGGGATAGACTGTTCATAGCTTTTGCATATGCATCTTTCCATTTCTTTATCTCTGCATCTGTTCCTGATAGAGGTGGAACAGCACTTGTACTTGTGTTCTCTGGAGGTCTTGGACACACTGTCAAAACAGAATTAAAAATGTCCTCTTCAATAGAATTCATGTACAGTCTAATCCTTGCCTTCCAAAGTGCAAACTTTGATAGATTGCACACTGGAGTTCTGGTGCTGGCATAATCCTTGTTTTTGGCCATGTTTTGTGAAGGAATAATCCTAATAACAAAATCAAAACAAGCAGATCTAACTATAGGGATCTTTGGGTTCAGGTGTTAGCCTGTGCAACCACTAAGGTGATATTTTAACCAACCTCGCTTTGATACCAATTGAAAGTGCAAGTTAGATCTGATATACTCTAGAGGGGGGTGAATAGAGTATGGTGCTTGCTAAAAACTTTTTACAACTATTGTTGTATTCCTAAGTGAACAGGGAAGCAAATAATAAACAGTAAATCTAAACGCAGAATAATCACAGAGCAATCACAATCTACAAAGCAATCTAATCACAAACCACAGCCAGAAACAAAAGAAAGACAAGCAACCAGATTACACAAGGAGCTATAGTGGTTCCCCAATCAACCTGGGTACATCCACTCTTCTACCACCCTAGGTAGGAATCCACTGCAGGATGAGTTGATCAGGTGTCCTCGACACCAATGAGCTTTTGATAAGGTGCTCAAAAACCAAACTAGATTTTTTGATCAGGTGTCTTGCCACCACTGAGTTTTGATAAGGTCTCAGAAACCAAACACAAACTTTTGAAGGGAGTTTGAAAAACCCTTTACAGCAGAGAGAGAGAGAGAGAGCGGGATGAGATGATCTTCTCTGTCAACAGTCAGAGAGAAGATAGTGGATGTTGTCAAAGCTCCCCCTGAGAACTTGAGTTGTTTAGGAAGTGAAGCTTTGCAGTAGGGTGATAGGCCTTTAGATGATTTGATCTCCATCAAAAGATGATTTCAGCAGCAACTGAAATATGTGATGTCTGGAGTCTTGAATGATGATGGCCTTTGAACACTTGAATCAAGAGAGATCTGAAAATTTCAGTTGGTTGATCTCCTTTTGTGATGTGTGTTCTTGTATGAATCTTTGAGATTGAGAATGTCTGCAACTCTCTTTCTTTCTCTTGTAAAACTGTTGTTGATGTTGTAAGAGTTGTTGCAGAGAATTGTTATTGCAGAATTTGTGTCCCTTTTTTGTCTTGTCTTCTTTTTGCCTGAGAAGAATGAAAAAACTGATCTTTTATTCTCTTGGTCTGAATAGGAATGATCATCTGTCCAAGATAGCCGTTAGCCTGTCATTAATTACTTCCTTAATTGCATTTGTCTTCTGGAGGAAAGTCCAACAAAACATTCCTTGAAAATTCCTTGAAACTTGCTCCAGATTAATTGAAAAACGGCTACAAGATCTCTGAATTCAATGTTGACAATAATTCCACAGCTGTCTGGATTTGAATCTTGAAAAACGTTGAACTCTTTATAGAAACGTCGAACTGAGCTCCACTATCGTTGAACTGAGCTCAGAGATTGGACTTTGATAGAAAGAGAGATCGTCGATCTGAGCTCAACTATCGTCGAACTGAGCTCAGAGATAGAGAATCAAACTGGAGTCAAGATCGTCGATCTGAGCTCGAAGATCGTCGAATGGAGTTCGATGACTCGTTGAAGTTGAGCTCAGTGATCGTCGAATGGAGTTCTACGATCTGTCGAAGTGAGCTCAACGATCGTCGAATGGAGTTCGACGATTCATCGTACTGAGCTCGACGAAATGACTTAGACTCCAATATAAAAATCTCTAGTATTGAGGGAAGCTTACAAACCTAAGTACTAACCCTTACACTCAATTCTAATTGACCTTTATATCTATAAAATGAGGTCAAAACAGGTTTCCTAAGAGCCATAGTGATCCTTGCCCAAATCAGTAATAGGGTGTTCCAACAGTCGTAACTGGTGTTTTGTACATTAATAGGTGACAAGGAGTGGTGTTGGGCAGCCTGAGCCCCAATATTCCGATGAGAGTGCGGCACCAGCTGAGGTGACAACACCTCCCTCGGCGGAGACCATATGTGTGGTTAATGAGGCGGTGCTCGCAGTGTTACATGCACAGCCTATTGGGCAGGCAAGGCCTGTAGGGGTGCTAGTACGGGTTGGTGCAAGGCAAGAGCGTGTTGAGGCCTTGGGTGACGATCAAGCAGCTGACGAGCAACTGAAATGTTTTATGGATTTTCATCCACCGATGTTTGGAGGAACGGGTTCCCCAATGCAGGCTGAAGATTGGCTCGCAAGAGTGAAGAGGATCCTGACCGCAATCAGGACTGCGGAGGGGCAGAAAGTTACTTTAGCCACTTTTCTGTTGGAAGGAAATGCGAGGATTTGCTGGGATGAAGTGGAATTGCATCACTTGGCAGGTCGAGGATTAGAAGAGATATCGATCGACAAACTTTCAAGATTATTTCTTGCCAAGTACTTACCTATGTCCCAGCAAATTGCCATGGAAAATGAGTTCCAATGTTTGGTGCAGGGTGAGAGTAATGTTGATACTTACCTGCATGAGTTTAATAAGCTGGAGCGTTATGCGGGGTCTACTTTCGCTGACGAGGCATGGAAGACGAATAGATTTTATGAGGGACTGCGTGATGAGCTGAGGTTAACACTCTCAAGTTCGTTGAATCAAGGCTTCCAAGCATTAGTAGATACAGCCCGTGCACTGGAGAAGGATTTGAAATGGGTGCAAGATAAGAAGAGCTTGGTGGTGGAGAAGCCGGAATTCAAAGTGCCACAGTCAGAGCAGTCAGAGTTTAAGAGACGAGACAAGAAGAGGTTTAGGCCACCTGAACAAACTCCTTCGACTGTTTCTTCGGGAGCAACATATGGACAAGGATGTGTTGAGACACGTACATGTTTTTATTGTGGAATGCAGGGACATATACCCTGTAATTGTTGGAGTGGCCCGTCAAGATGTGAGAAAACGATAGGTGCGTCTTATGAAGAAAGGGGTAAGGCAGCTACTGAGTCATCTGCATCCTGGATGCAACCTCGAGTGTACAATCTCGAATTGCAGGAGCCGCAAATCTCAACTGGTGAAGTCCAACAGCCTCGAGTGTTCAGTTTGGAAGTGCAGGAGGCTATAAAACGAATTATGAGAGATGCAGATGAACGGAAATAAGTGAACCTAACGATATGGAGTATGTATGTATGTGGGGCATGTTTTAGCGAGGTGCAATAAAGGAGTGGGTAAGTTGGTGTGTACCATTGTGATAAATTTCGGGACGAAATTTCTTGTAAGGAGGGGAGGGTTGTAAAACCCCAAATCTCAAATTGGGTTCAGGTTGGGCGACACGGCTTGGGACACGAGCGTGTCCCAAGGCGTGTCCGGCTGGGTTGAGCAGCTTGTCGAGTGCTCGACAAAATGCACTCGACGAAGTTCTCGAGAGGGAACATGCCCTGTGACACGGGCGTGTCCGATGGCCTGTCCGAGGCATGTCCTCCTCTGGTCGATGAACTCGAGTCGATACGCTCGACAAATTCTCGAGAGAGAGGGCACACAGCCTATGACACGGGCGTGTCACATGGCCTTGTAAGTGGGTCTCGAGGGGGTGTCTCGAGTAGCTCTCAAATGTCTCGAGTAAGGTGCTCAGGTGGGACACGGGCATGTCAGCCATGTGACACAGGCGTGTCCTGTCCACTTACTCGAGTGGTTCTCTCGAGTAGGTCTCAAGTGGGTCTCGAGAGCTAGACACGGTCGTGTCAGACATGTGACACAGGCGTGTCAGCCATATGATACGGGCGTGTCACATGGTGGTGTCCTATTCTGGATAAGGCGGTTCGTGCGCTGCTTAAGCGACACGGTCTGTGACACTGGCGTGTCATAGGGCGTGTCAGCCCCGAAATAGGTTTATTCAGGAAATTTGGTTGTCGTTCATTTGCTTCATCTTGGATCCAAGGGTCCAGTACCTTCCCTGTTGTTATAAGGCTGAGAGTGGATGGATAATCTTCATACATCTTTAGCCTTTTCTCTTTCTCAAAGAAGTGGAGAGAAGGGAAAGCAAGGAGGAAGAAGGAGAAGGAATCCGGCTGCCGGAGGATCGTTAGCGTGTCGAATCAAGGGCCGAGGTCAGATTCGTGGAGGCAAAGCCGTGGCGGTGCTTTCCATCTGGCTAGATAATGGATCTAAAGCGATCGTCAAGGGTAACAATCTCCTTCTTGGACAAGCAAAGTCCTACATTATGCATAAGCATGGAATCCTCCACCAAGCAGTGGAAAGCGTAAGTGATTCCAGGTTGAGTCTACATCTAGAGCTGGAAATAGGTAGTACGACATAGGCATACTGTGTGAAGCCCATCCGGACGGGCTGTTTGGATTGGTGATGTCTATAGTGTGAACCGGAGAAGACTCTGTGTATTGTATGGATGCCTACGAATTGTGAATCCTTGAAAAGCATTGTATGAGCCCTGGTATTGGGTGTGTTGAATTGGATGGATTAGAAAGCGGCTCTGCGAGAGCTGTGTGCGGAGTAGGAAAGGAAAAGCTGACCCACATCAAGATCTGCGCTATTGACGAATTGAGAAACGAGAAATGGCTGACCTGTACCTGTGTTGTGGGAGATTTATTGGTGGCAAGGCTTGGGCGGATGTGGCACCGACCCGGCTTGCTACACCACAATGGTGGGTCAAATTAAATGCTCAAGTTTGTCGTGAGGTTATCACCTCTGAGTGGGATGGGCGGAATGTCCCCAGCATGTGTGTTGGTAGATTAGGACCGGCCAACCAACATGTTAAAAACCTCTGATCGGTGGTGGGCAACTGGTATATCCGATACACCAATAATGTACCCTGAATGCACGGAGCGTCTAGTGGAGGCCGGCATTTGTTATACTGTTGTAATACTTGTTGTGATGCATATATATTGTGATGGTGATGCATATAGGGAATGAACCACTGCCCTGGGTAAGGGGTAGGGTCGTTATAATTGGTCAGCTAGTGCTAACCGTTGCTTTGTTTACCACTCTTGGGGTGGATGGCCAATTGCAGGTGCTGACAAGCTGAATTTGATTGAATGGATGGAAGCTTAAAGGCCCTTGAGGAAGTGCGAAGTCTCGGATTTCATGTGTGGCCGGCCTGCGTGCCGATGTATGAAGCTATATATTTGTAAAGAGAAACTTGTAAGTCCTTAAGGCCATGAGAGTTGTGTAGTTGTATACATTCCTGGTGATATATAAATGTGTGGTTTATATATTTAGTGTACATTAACTGTGATGTGTTCTTGTGATTTAAAATGCTTTTGCTAGAATGCTCTAAGTTAGGATGCGAGTAGGATTTTAATATTCATACGTAATTCTGTCGTTTGTTTGTGAAATATGGAGTGGATCCCCAGACAGACCCACCGTCATATTCCATATGATGAATGGAGGCGTTACATATCCGAGCCGTCGGCTCCCCGAACTAACCTGTCTGTTACAACTAGCTTCCGTGCCTTCGGCTCACCGAGCTAACTTCCCCATTTCCACAACCACCGAGCCTACCGCTCAGATGTCTAAACCAAACTAACCTCCCGAATCACCGGGGTGAGTGAAAGTGAAGCCCTAGTATATTTCTAATTACTATTGTATTCATTTTTGTATTACGGTTTAAGGTTAACCTTGGACTGCCCAGGGCATTCCCTATGAAGGGCTCTCGAGGGCACTAGGAACTACGATGGGCTAAAGCCCAAAGGTCCCTTTTTCAAGGTACTTTATTATTGTTGGTATCTACGCATATCCAATCCCATTTAAGGTTATACTAAATCTAACACTAGTGTATTTTGACTCTCTCTCTCTCTCTCTCCACAGGAAAGACGATCCTTCGTCGATCCCAAGCACCACTTAACACTAGTCAACCCAACACCATCCCCATCATGACTCCTAATGATGAACATATTTTCACCTTACCAAATTACTATACTATTAACTGCAACTCCCTATGTCCATCCTACATACAATCACAATTCTGCAGTCTTACTATGTGTATACCAACCTAAGCAATATGATGAGCATGAGTTGTGACCCCTTCAAATATTTATCCAAATACCGTATAATTATTACTAGGGGTCTATCATTACATATTTAGACCAAATTCAGAAACTTGTAATTTTCCTAAGTAATTTAGCATTTATCAAATTTTTCCCAAAATTAGGTCATGAGTGGTTTTGAACATGAAGTACTAAATTTCCTTAAGTTATGGCCACCCAAACTTTATGAACACTATATGAAGCAAAAATAGCATAGAATACCAAGTTTCACAAATTTTCATAAATGTATTAGCCCCTAATTAATTAATTCAAAATAATCAAAATAAATAGAGGTAGAGTGGGAAGTACCACCAAACATTATCCAAAACTTACACAAAAATTACCAGAGCTTTAATATGATCAGAAAACATTACTGACTAAGTTTCATAAAATTCAAAGGTCAATAAGCTATATAGAAAATACTTCAAGTAAATTCATAATAGGGCACTTTGTGAAATAACATACTTGTAATCTCTTCCAAACAATATGTAATAATTTTCCAAGCTTTAATATGCCCTAAAAGGTTCTCTGGCCAAGAAACTTAATTCTCCGGCAAGATATAGTATTTTTTTATCTATTTATTAAGAAAAGGTGCACAAGTTCACTTAACACATGAAGTACTATGAGATAATGTCCAATCACTCCAAATTACTAACTAGTGCATATAAATGATAATTAATCAACACTGCTAGAGTTTCACAACATTCTAAGATAATTTTACCATGATTACTTCAAAATCATAAAAAGAGGCAACATGAAGGTTATAACTATAAGTATAAGCTATTGTCTTTGTTGAAAACCTAGTTCTGATTTGGGCAAGGATCACTATTAGGTTATCTTAGATTGACCCACAATGTATAGTCATGGGTCATAGGTTCAGTTCCAGCCTTACCACAGAATAATTCCAGAAATGAAACAGTCAGAAAATCAGTTCGACGATAGTTGAACTCCGTTCGACGAACGTCGAACTAAGGTCAACGATTAGTGGACAACACTAGCTCAGCTCGACGAAATCAGCAAGTCAGTTTCTCAGCTCGACGAAATAGAAACTGAGCTCGACGAACTACAAGCTCCGATCGACGAACGGAGGCAAGATATTCAGCTCGAAGAATTGTTTCTTTTTCGTGGAACGGAGATTGTCGATTCATATTCTGAAAATCTTATATCTAGGTTTTCTTCGACCTCCATCCCGCGCTTTCAGTTCTTTTGCTCTTGATCGAAGTTTTCTCTGTCTTTCTTGCAGGTCATCAATGGCGATTCCAGCAGGAGCTTTGGCTGCCATGAAGTTTGATACTGGTTTTGATATGGATTTCAATTCTTTCCAACATTCTGACCCCATATTTCTCTATATCTTGGAACTGCTAGAAGAACTTCATTTAAAGGACTTTATGACCAAAAGAATTAAACTGCACTCAACTGAAATCAGAGAATGGGTGTATACATCATCTGTTTCTGAGGAAAATATTTTGACAGGAAATATTGGGAGTCATGCTGTTTCATTATCTCCCGTAATTCTTTCTGAGGTTTTTGGATTAGTAAATGGAGAAGATGACATGGAAATGGATTCCGAAGAATTTGGTGATATGCTGAAGTTAATGGGGTTTTCTGGAAGCAACCCTAACAAGCTGTTGAATAAGCAACTGTCCGCAGCCTACCAGTTTCTGGCAGACATTGTAGGCAAGGTACTGATGGCCAACCACTCCGCACATGACTACATCACCCGTCTCCAATTCCTTGTCATGTGCGCAGTAGTTAACAAGAGACGTGTCAACTGGGGTACAATCTTCTTTGAGTTGATAAAGAAAAAGAACAGCAAGAAAGAAGTTTGTTTCGGAAGAATCCTGGGGATCTTCCTCCAGGAGAAGGCTGGTGAATTAATGGTCTCCCCTACCATCTTCATCAATGCCAGCAAGCGCCTCACTTGCGCCTTGTTTGGCAGATGGGAGAGGACTATATCCAAGACCTCAAAGGCTTCTTCCTCTTCCATCCCAGCTTCTGAGAGCACCAGGGCTGTGAAGGCCACTCCCCACACTGCTGAAGAGGTCCTCCCATCTCCCAACCTCTTCCAGCAACCAGTCTTCCATCCTCAACCACTCTTCAAATTCCTCCAACTTCCTCCACTCATGTTTCTTCATCACCACAACATACTTTTATGCCTACTCCACCTTCATCACCACCTCTGGACATCACCCATATTCTTGCACCTCCTCAATCTCCACTTCCCCCTCATTTGTCCTCCAATCCATCTTACAACATACCCACAGACACTGTCATACCAGATCCCCACATTCCATCTTCATCACCATCCACTCATCACATATCTGCTATTCCACCCTCCATTCCATCCTCTTCCCCTTCCTCCTTTGACTCAACTACCATATCATCTATCATCAACATTCTTACTCCTCTCATCCAATCTCTTATCACAGAGGCCATTACACCTCTTGTGAATTCTATTCATTCTTTATCTGCCCAGATTTCTGCCCTGTCTGCTGCCCCCTCTTCATTCAGGCGCCTGGCTCCAGGTATTCCTGAACCCAGGTAGGGGGAGATGCTCTATGATGAAGCAGCAGCAGATGCAGATGCAGAAGCAGCAGCAGCAGATACAGTAGCAGCTCCCTCTACAGCAGTAGTGTAAGATACAGATACAGATATTTTGCCAGATTTTGATTCTGATTTAATTGAATTAATTCATTTTATGGACACTGACATTGACTTAGATGAGTCAGTTGAGCAAATAAAACCTGTTGGTGATTTCTCTCTCAATCCCACAGTTAATCTACCAGACTTACTGCAACTTTTTGATACTGTACATATGCAGTTTCTTCCAGCAGATTTTACTAAGCCACATTTGGCTATTATCCACTATACCTCTCCAGTTAGTCCAGCAGTTGCTAAGCAACTCTGTGACAGTTTTGCTATTCCAGCTTTAGCTTCAATCCCTGCAGCTAGTCCAGAAGTCATTCCAGAAGAATCTCATCCCCAAGTTTTGTGATGGATGACTCTCCTATGCCAGTTTTGGATGAGCTAATCCTGGCTGACATTGAAGAGGAGAATAAGGCAGTAGCTGAAAGCTCTGTCCAAATCAGTTCTAATTCCTGTACAGTTACATCTTCTATTGTTACTGAAACTCCAGTTCCTGAAACCTCAACTTCTGCCCCTGCTTCTACAGAAAAGGTTGTTCTTGATGATAAAGCTTTAAAAGCTTTGGATGCTCTTTATGATAACCCTCAGGGTTCTGATTCTGAAGATGAAGAAGATGATGATGATTCAGATGAAGATGCTGCCAGTAAGAACAGGAAAATGTTATCAAAGAAAAGAAAGGCTCCTCCTCCTCCAGCTCCTAAGCCCAATCCCAATGCTGACACCCCTTATTACATCCTGCATAATGTTACTCCATATAAGGGAATGCCTGCATGGATGTGGCTATCCAACAACCAGCAGAAGGATAGGAAGAGAAGTAGGAGATACTCTCCTCCTCTAGTTCACAGATACAGGAAAGATCCTCCTCCTCCTCCACCTCCAGCAGCTGGTGTCAGTGGATCTAGATCCCAGAGATCTGCCCCCATGCAAACATATCAGAGACAGTCAGGGAGATCATCTGGAAGCAGCCAGCAGAGGCAACCATCCTCAGGAAGTCAAAGTCAACATCATCAACAGCAGCAGCAACATACCTCTGAAGTACAAAAAGCTGATAGTCCAAAAAGGTCATACTCTCCTCCAACTCCATTTGAAGATCCTGAAACTGCCAATACTGCAAGAATGGCTAGGTACCAGGAATTAATTGGTCTATCTTTGATCAATAAAGCCAAGGCTGAAGGAAAAGACACATCAGGATTCACAACAATGTCTAAGTACAGGAAAGAAGAGTTGAAAAGGTTTGACAAAGGCAATAAACTATTCAATATTGATGATTATATGAAGCTCCATCTAGAAGAAGTTGTCCCCAGAGCTACTTCACTGAAGATCATTGGGGCAGCTGATATGACTATGACAAAGGCTCAGGCTTCAGATCCTAAGAGAGAAATCATCTTCAAAAAGCCAGGAGAGCAGACATCAGAAGACAGGTCCAAGCAGAAAAAGAAGAAGTAATCTTTATCTTATTTTAATTTCATTCCGCTCTTTCTTTCAGAACTGTGCTATTTGTTTTAAACAAAGCCATGTATATATATATCTGCTGCATGTGTTAGTAATTCTATGCCAGATATATTTCTTTTCCTGCTTTGTTTTTCAGTTTGTTTCTGTTTTGAGTCTCTTAGTGACCTCACCCAAATAGGGGGAGATTGTTGGATCCCTAGTTGATTTGGGCTAGGTTCACTAGCTTAGGATCTGACCCAACATGTATAGCCAGGGTCAAGTTTGTGTCCTAGAGTCTAGGCCAAGTCTTTAGAATCAATTTCAGATGGACCAGCCTTCAACAAGACCTTCAGAGACTCCAGACTTAGAAGATTTCAAAACTAAGTAAAGTGAGTTCGACGTTCGTCGAACTCAGCTCGATGAAAAGAGTTCTGCGCTCGACGATCGTGAGACATTTCTTAGTGCTGAGCTCGACGATCCTTGTTCTATGTTCGACGAAGACTGAGTCTCTACATCAAGCCTAAGTTAGGAGAACTTCAGAATTTTTCTAAGTCCAGCTTCAAGCTTCGGTCGACGAACTAGATTCTGAGCTCGACGAACTTGGACCTCAAGTTCTCGACTTCTCAGGTCGACGAAGTCTGCTTCTCAGGTCGACGAATGCAGTAATCTACTCGACGAATTCTGAACTCAGAGGATTTGTGTCGACACTTAGGGCATGTGTCTACACCAGATAACTTATGTCTACACACAGGATATCAGTCGACACCAGCTTATGTCGACACCAGAAAATTTGTCTCGACACCAAGATCAATCAGTCAACACCAGCTTATGTCGACACTGAATATCGTAGATGTAGAATATTTTGACAAGTCCAGAATTGTTCTCAGCTCGATGCATTATGATTCTCAGCTCGACGAAGGAAGATTGTCTGTTAGACAAATGAAGATTGTCTGGTCGACGAACTCAAGCTCAGCTCGACGAACTGTGAACTCAGCTCGACGATTGGTGTTCTTCGTTCGACGATTCCAGACTAGGTCTTCTTCAGTTTCCCGTCCCGTTTCTTGGGGATGATTCCGGAGTTATTAATGCCAGATCTTCTCAGAATGTTACTGTTAGAACGCACATTGACAATGGACTATTATATGTCGTTTTTCCATGGGACAGTTAGGGAAATTATTGATTGCCGCTTCCTTCCAAGGCCGACTGTAATTACTGGTTAACATTCAAAATTTCGAATGTTCTTAGTCAGTAAAAAGTGAAGAAAAAAAGGATCAAGTACTACTACACAGATAGACAAGCATACAGACAATCAGACAGACACACACTCAGATTGCACAGAAGAACAATCATACACAAAATCAAAAGTTCTACTACAATAAGCCCAGGCCAGAGAACATCTTCAAGAAGAAGAAGAACAATCAAATTCTATAAAGAGTCTTCTTCCTTCAACTCTACAGGACAACTTCAAAGGACAACAAATTAATCAATCTGTTAAAAGTGTTCCTGAAGCAATTTCTGTTCCAGGCACTCTAGGTCTTTGAAGACCTATCACCCTAAAGCAGTGCTCCAGCATTCCTGAGTAATTTAAGATCTCAGGGGGAGCAGAATCTGCTAACATCAATCCACAAGTCTCCTCAGTTGTTATTGAGAAAGAGAAGACACCATCACCTCTTTTCCAACTCCTGTACAGGATTTTAATTCCCTTCAAAATTATTCCTGATTGCAAGTCTCTTCCAAAAGACTTGAGGTTTTGGTTTTTGAGCACCTGAACAAAATCCCATTGGTGTCAGGCACCTGATCAAAAACCTAAGTGGATTCCTACCAGGTGGTAGAAGAGTGTACTACCCGGATTTGGGGAACCACTATAAAATCCTTGTGTCTTTTCTGTGTGGCTTGATCTGCTCTGTTCTTTTTAGCTTTTAGTTTTATTTTTGTGCTGTGACAAACTCTAGCCTTTTTGTTGCTTAAGATCTATCACTTTTAATTGGTATCAGAGGGAGGTTGGTTAAAAATAACACACCTTAATTGGTTGTACAGGCTAACACCTGAACCACAAAGATCCTTTGATAGATCTTAAGAATCCTTTGAGTTTTATCATGACACAAATTGCAGATTTTTCAAGCACCAGACTGCCCATGTGCAATCTAGATAAGCTTGCACTATGGAAGACAAGGATTAGATTTTATATGGACTCCATTGATGAAAACATCTTTAAATCTATTTTGTCAGGTCCAGATCAACGTCAGAAAACAATAAGTCCAAATGTTGTTCCATCATCTCAATGGACAGATGCCCAGAAAAAGATGAAGGTTGCTGATGCACAAGCAATGAACATTCTGGCACAATCAATGTCTGATGACATTTTTGAGGAACTTGCGGAATGTTCATCTACAAAAGAGATGTGGGACTCCATCACAGCAATGGCTGCTGGATCAGCAAAAGAAAGAATATTTAATGCTGAATCCTGGAGTGACTCAGATGCTTCATCCTGTACAACTGAGGATGAAGAAGAAGCAAGAGCAAAAGAATTTTGCCTAATGGCAATAGATGCTTCTCGCAGTAGCTATGCTGAAGAATCTGAAGAATCAGAGTGTGAATCAGATGAAGAGGATCAGGTTATTTCTTCCCTTGACTCTTCTTCAGCTAAATTTAACACTGATTTTCGATTATCACATAAACATCATCAGAAAATCTTAGTTCAAAATATTTCGTCGAACGGAGATCGACGACAACAATACTATTCGTCGAACTCAGATCGACGAACTATGAACAAAGATTTTACTTTGAACTGTTCAGGACTCTGTGCTCGTCGAAACCAATTTAATTCGTCGAACAGAGATCGACGAAAATGGATCATAGAAAACAATTATTATCATTCTGTGAATAGAGATCAACGATCTCAATATCTTTCGTCGAACTCAGATCGACACAAATATTATTCGTCGAACTCAGAATTTCAAAACAGAAATTTTTATTCTTTTATTTCTGATTATTATAAAAGAGAACCAGGATCCAAGGCTATCTGGGTCCAGAACTCCTAATATCTACTTGCAGGACAAAGATATATTTCCACCAGCCAATATAGAGGACAACACAATGGCTGAAGAAAGAGGCTGTTAAAGTTATGATCCTAATCAGATTTGGGCAAGGCAATGTGCTCAAATCTCTGCCTTCCCTACTGCCCCCATCTTTATTTAGGGGTCTGGCTCTAGTTCTTACTACAACCAGGCAGGGGGAGATGCCTGTAATTGAAGCATGAAGCTGCAGCAAATTCCAACAACAACAACAGCAGGAGAGATTGATGGAACACAACAGCAACAGCAACAATAGATCATAATGAGATAGAAACAGCAAGGATCAATATCAATAACTGCTGCAACAACAATAACAACAGATGATAAAGATGATACAGATTACAATCTAATTGATTTGGGCAAGGATCAATAACATCAATTTACTCTTTTGTATTTATCTTGTTTTATTTATTTTGTTTCAAAGCTTCTAAGTAAATCTGCTGAAATCTGTATACATCAAGCAGATTGTTTTTGCTTTGTTTGCTTTTGATGTAAATAGTGTCCTTACCCAAATAGGGGAAGATTGTTGGAACCCTAGTTCTGATTTGGGCAAGGATCACTATTAGGTTATCTTAGATTGACTCACAATGTATAGTCATGGGTCATAGGTTCAGTTCCAGCCTTGCCACAGAAGAATTCCAGAAATGAAGCAGTCAGAAAATCAGTTCAACGATAGTCGAACTCCGTTCGACGAACGTTGAACTCAGGTCGACGATTGGTGGACAACACTTGCTCAGCTCGACGAAATCAGCAAGTCAGTTTCTCAGCTCGACGAAATAAAAATAGAGCTCAACGAACTGCAAGCTCCGATCGACGAACGCAGGCAAGATATTCAGCTCGAAGAATCCAGCTGAGTTCGATGAATGTCGAACTCAGGTCGACGATCGACGAACTCGACGAAAGTTCAGGTCGACGATTTCTGAGCAATCAATTATAGTTGGCAGAAGTAATTGAGGATTAATTACAGTCAACATTCCCAGTGAAAATAGCCGTTCAAACGGACAGTTACAGAATAATTAAGTGAGGATCAATTTCCAAAGCATCTTCACTCTCGGGAATGTTCCTTCCATCATCAAGTCTATGAAATTCAAACACAGAACCAGAGATACAAGAAGAGAATATACACACAGTTACGCAGCAATCCAACAACACGCAGACTGTAAGAAATACAGGCCTTTCTTTTTACGGAGAAGGAAGAACTCTGAATCAATCATCATACTCTTAAGAGTTCTTCCTCTGCTCCAAGCTTTCAAGAGATACTCATTCAATATCAGTCTAGGAAGCTTGCTGGAGACATCATCACTGTGAAGGCCTATCACCCTGTAGCAGAGCTCCAGTTTTCCCTGAACCATTCTACATCTTAGGGGGAGCTATTTGCTAACATCAATATCCACAAGTCTTCTCTCAAATTATTGACAGAGAAGACACCATCACTCTTTTCCCCTTCCTGTATAAAGGGTTGTCATCTCCCTTCAAAAGTGATTCCTGGTTGCAAGTCTCCCTCCAAAAGACTTGAGGTTTTGGTTTTTGGGTACCTGATCAAAACCCATTGGTGTCATGCACCTGATCAAAAACCTGAGTGGATTCCTATCAGGGTGGTAGAAGAGTGGACTACCCAGATTTGGGGAACCACTATAAAATCCTTGTTTCTTTTCTGTGTGGCTTGATCTGCTCTGTTCTTTTTAGTTTTTAGTTTTGTTTTTGTGCTGTGACAAACTCTAGCCTTTTGTTGATTAAGATCTATCACTTTCAGTCTTCCAAACATCCTATAATAAATTCCAGAGGCTCATATTGCTATAAAAAACTCTTCTGCCAAAATTTCATAAAGATCCAAGCTCATATGACCTTTCAATTTTTTCCATAGGAGGTATAGGCCTAAACAATTTTCAATTGATTAAAGTTGTGTGCTTGTGTCTAAATGTCACCAAATTTCTTCCTAGGGCTACTCACCACCCTAAAATCACATGGACTAAACTCTAAGTCCATACAAGGACATATCACCTTTTGTCATTCACAAACCCCCAAAGTTCAACCATAGGGTTTGAACTAGGGTCCTAGGGAAAATCCACCCTAATACAACCCAAACTTCAGGTGAGGGTGTTTTAATTGATCTTGAGTCTCTAGCCAAAGTCTCATCCCCTTTGGGTGAGAATTGGCCCCTCTATGCCCCCAAACACCCTTTTGCCCTAATTTGCCCTTAAGCGACCAAACTTTGGTCACTATAATACCTATTCAAATCAATCCAAAATGGGTTGTTATTTTTACCAGTGACATACCATGATCATAAGAATCATCCACCAAACTTTTGGGGAGTTATGAGGTTATTAGACCCTTAAATTAAATCATACATAAGTTATTAAATTTTACAAAAACTATAGAAAACGTTTCTCCAAAATTCCCATTTTTGGATATGTTACAAGTATGGGTAAGAATGATTCCCAGTCCATATTTTAAGTCATTTGGACAAGTGGTTTAGTGGGAGCACTCAATTTAGTCTCTGACTAGTCCTATGTATAGACTGCACCATTGTGAGTGTTGTGGTAAGACCACTGACCCAAATGGTTTGAAATCACTTTTAAAATAAAGTAAACTTCAAGGGGTACCATTTTCATGTTGGCCACTTTTCAGGGTTCATCCCCTAAGGGTCTTATTTATTTAACTTAAAGGGTGCACAGTAAAGAGAATAAATAACACTTTTATAATAATAATTATTATAAGCAATCCAACGGCTCCGAAGTCATCTTCTTCCTCCAGCCGGCGGCCAAGATCCACCCGACCTGGAGCATTTTGCAGTGGCTTTTGCCGGTGATCCAGTCCCCACCCCGGCCGGCCACCACCACTACCACCTCTGTTGAGGTGGTAGCTATCGCCGGAGGGCGACAAGGCCGCCGGAGGGGCGGTTTCCGGTGAACCCACAAGGTATAAAAACAATGAAAATTCATGGAATACAAAAATGTAAATCATCCCAATTGGGCTTGATTTCAAATCCTATTGATTTAAGATGCTAGCACAAGTGGAGAGGAGGAGAAATGGACCTTGGTTGGAGTCCGACGACGGCGGTGGCGGCAGTTAGCCTTGGCTTTTTTCCTCTCCGGCGAGCTTGCCCGATTCCTTGATCCTCTAAAAAACCTTTGATCCAATATACTATTTCGACTGCCAAGGATGTTTTAAAGGTGATGGGTTAGCCAAAATTAGAAATGGGAGTTGTATAGGCGGATTTATATTTTTTTTCATGGGAGGGGAGGTGAAGGGGTGGTCGGCCATGGTGGTTGTGTAATGCCCCGGAACTCAAAAGAGCAACGGGAGGCATTTTTAGCCGAGTTTGGAATTTGGCAGGGGGCACACGGCCTGGGACACAGGCGTGTCCCAGGGGCATGTCGTGCTCGGGTCGACGATCTGGCTGAGAGGTCGACGAATTTTGGAGTCGACGATCATTGAGCAGCGAACACGGCCTGAGACACGGGCGTGTCCCAGGCCGTGTCCTTCTCGGGTGGTTGGCCGAGTTGAGTTGGGTGAGAAACAAGGCCTGGAGTCCAGGCATGTTCGGGTATGACACGGGCGTATCATTTGGGACACTGGCGTGTTTAATACCTGTGTCCTTCATGGGTTGGTGTTGGGCCTGTGTCGATGGAGGAACACGGCCCACTACACGGCCGTGTACTGGATGGCACGGGCGTGTCAATCCGGAGACGGGCTTATCAAGAACCCGTGTTCTTTTCGGGATGCGTCGGTTTCGACAGCGAATGGGGAACATGGCCCTGGACACGAGCGCGTCACAGGCCATGTTCGGCCCAGATATTGGATTTCAGCTCCGGATCGTGGTCGTCCGTTTCCTCATTTTGGGATCCGACGGCTGGGGGTTGTTCTTGCTTCAATATACCCGGGTTTAGGGCTTTGAAAACACCATTTCACTTGTGTTATTCTCTTTCTAAAGTTTAGAGAGAGTGGAGAGCAAGGAAGAAGAAAGGAGGCTAGATCCGGTCACCGGCGGAGCTTCGGAGCTCCAAATTGCGAGGCAACTTAGGATCTATAGAGGTAAGGAGATTGCGGTGCTTTTCATCCACATAGATTTTCATGGCGCCAAGGAAAAATGCTAGGGTAACGATTCTCATCTTGGACATGTGAAGTCCTATTTTCCCCTTGCATAGTCAGCCCGCTCTCGCGAGTTTGCGGTAGTGTGAGGTATTCCTTCGGGTAGACATGAATAGTCCCCGTTGTGTACATGTAGAGTCCGTAATCGAGAACGAATATAGGCATGATGTGTGAAGCCTACCCGAATAAGTTGGTCTGGATCGGTGATGTTTCATTGCATGAATGGCCGGAGAAGAATCCGCGCGAATGATTGTTTTTCAGGTTTTCTACGCGGTAGATTGCAGCAGGGAACCTTGGGGATTAACTCCAAGGTGCACCCGGAAAAATCGGCAGATGCGTGATTCTGCCAACATGGTGGCCTGAGAGCCAACTTGAACATAACTGGGTTATGTGATGTGTGTAAACGATTTGGGACTCAGGGAGCTAACTCGCGCATATGGCTTAAATTGACATTGCGGTGTGAGCAACGGGTTAAGCAGAATCGTGCCCGTTCTATATCATTCGGTACAAGCGACATAAAGCTACGTGAGACTTGCCGTTGGCATAGATAGTAGGTCTTGGGTTCTCTATGGCTTAAATTGACGTGACATCGACTGGAAGGACCTAAATGCTCACGAAATTGGCCGTCCAAGTGGCGGTGGTGAGACTAACATGTCTATGGCTTAAATTGACGTGACGTTGACCAGTTCACTGAGAATGTGCCCTGAGGGCACGGGGTGTGAGGCCGTGTGTGCCCATACCTGTGATGAAGTGCTTTTTCACTATACTACTTGGTTATGCTAACAAAGTGCAGGGAAAGAGCATGGCCGCCTCGATTATGGGGGCGGGATCATTATGATTTGGTCAGCATAGCAGACTGTTGCTTTTGTTTGCAACCATTGCGGTGGATTGTTGCTTGCGGGTGCTGTAGAGCCGAGCGGTAAATAGCGGGCTAAAGCCCAAGTTGCTGAGCTGGCCCTTGAAGACCAAATTTTGAGTGTTTTACTTGTTTTATTCTTGTGTGACCGGCCTACGTGCCGTGGTATGGAAGACACATTTTATTTGAGTAAACAATTGTAAGGCCTTAAGGCCATTGTACTTGTGTATTGTACCTTCATTCCTGTGGTTTTGAGTAGTGGACATTCATGCTTATGGCTGGGTTCTAAATTTGTAACTATTAAATTGCTTTCACTATAATGACTCTGGGTAGGACGTTGGTTATTAGTTGGATGGTATTCCATTGAGTAACCACCCGATCTGTTTATGGTATATGGAGTCGGGCCCCGGTCGGACCTACTATTATATGTTATGTGACGGATATGGGGTGTTACAATTTGGTATCAGAGCCACGTTTCGGTCCGGCTTAAATGAATTCGTGGACGAATTCTTTTAAGGTGTGGTGAGCACATGTGTGTGCTTCATCGTTATAACATCAAAGGAACCCATGAATGTCCACTTAGGAATGAAAATAAACGTGTTTGAGGAACATGCGCGTTCTTATAATTGCGTTTTGCAATTTTGTTTGGTCGCTTAACGAGGTTTCGTACAACTATAGGTGACCAGAAGTGGTGCAGGTCCGTCAGAACGCCCAGTTTCTGAGGCTAGTAGCGCACCAAATGATGATCCTGTAACACCTCCCTCGGCTGAAACCATACGACTGGTTTCCGAAGCAGTGTTTGTAATGATCAATGTGGAGCCTTCAAGGCAAATGCAGCAGCCCGCTCCTACGATGGAGCAGGTACTGCTTCAAAGGGATGAACCGAGAGGAGTGGAGCAGGTAGTGGTGGAACCTTTGGTGCCGAGGCGAGCAACTGAAAGGTAGCTCAAGCAGGTTATGAGCTTTAATCCTCCTGTGTCCTCGGGGTTGGGAACCCCATCTCAAGCTGAAGACTGGTTCTCCCGAGTGAAGAGAGTCCTGACAGCTACTGAAACGGAGGAGTTGCAGATGACCACTATAGCTACATTCATGTTGGTCCGGGATGCGAGGCTATGGTGTGAAGGTTTAGAGCTGCATCTCTTGAGAGGAAGGCAACTTACGGACGTCTCGATGGAGGAGTTCTTGAGACTATTCTTGGCAAGGTACCTCCCTTCGGCTCAGAGGATAGCATTGGAGAATGAGTTCCAAAGGTTGGTGCAAGGAGAGAGTAGCATGGATGAGTATCTCCACGAGTTTACTTGGTTGGGTCGGTATGCTAGCTCTACGTTCGCGGATGAGGAGCGTAAGACCAACCGTTTCTATGAAGGTCTAAGAGATGACTTAAGGCTACTGCTCTCAGGGCCGATGACGCAGGGCTTCTTGACCCTGGTCAACACGGCCCGGTCTTTGGAGAAGGACCTGAAGAATGTACAAGCGAAGAAAAGCTTTGGTGATAAGAAGACTGAGTTCAAGGTGCCGACTACCTCAAAGTCTGGATACCGTAAGTTTTATAAGAAGGCTAGGACTTTGGGTCCAGCTCCTTCTTCTGGTGCTTCTGGGGTGACTACGGGTCGAATCCCTGGTGTATGTTTTACTTGTGGAAAGCCGGGGCACTTTGCCCGTGACTGCTGGAGCGGACGTCCCAAGTCCGAGAGGAAGCCGGGAGCAACTTATGAAGAGAAGGGCAACACGGTGGAGTCAACTGCGTCCCATTATGCTCCGGCTTAACCGAGAGTTTATAATCTTGGCCAACATGAGGCCATCAAGCAAGCAGATGTGGTGACAGGTACGGTTTAAATTTATAGCAAGTTAATTTTTAAATACTTGTTATGCATGTGTTACCTTACCACTGCTTGTATAGGATTTGTTTTGATTTGTGAGAATCCGGCGAGAGCACTCTTTGACACGGGAGCTTCACACTCCTTTTTGTCTGAAGGATTCATATCGCGCATCGGAGTACCTTCTTTGATGGCGAATGACAAATTGGATGTGTTGTTGTTGAATGGGTGTTCGATGCGCATGGATAGAATCTGTGGCGTGAAGATTCGTAATGGGAATCAGGAATTCCATTTGCAAGCATCGTTACTGCCGCTGGTGGAGTTTGACATGATATTTGGCATGGACTGGCTCTCGGATCAGCAAGCCTATATTGATTGCGGTCGAAAGGAAGTCAAGTTGGGAACAATTCGTGAGACGACTTTTACGGGCTTGAGAGGGTCGAGAAAGACTTTAATGTCTGCTCTTCAAGTGGTGAAAGCGGTTTGTGATGGTGCAGAGATGTTCTTTATGCTAGTGGACGTTGCAAAGCCTAAGCCTACGTTGGATAGTATTTCAGTGGTATCTGAGTACCCTGATGTGTTACCTGGAGAACTTCATGGAGCCCCGCCTCAATGGGAGATTTATTTCACTATCGAGCTAGTGTCAGGTGCTAAGCATGTGTCATGCTCTCAGTATCGGCTAGCACCTATGGAAATGGCGGAGCTGAAGGTGCAACTTCAAGAGTTGTTGGAGCAAGGATATGTGCGTCCAAATTCTTCGCCTTGGAGCGCACCGGTCCTATTTGTTAAAAATAAGGACGGAAGCTTGAGACTTTGTATTGATTATCGGGAGTTGAACAAGCTAACGGAGAAGAACAAGTATCTGATCCCGAGGATTGATGATCTGTTCGATCAGTTAGTCGGGTCGACGGTGTACTCAAAATTAGATCTCAAGTCTGGGTATTACCAGGTGAGGATAAGGGAGAGTGATATCCCTAAGACAGCCTTCAATACGAGATACGAGCATTACGAGTTTACGGTCATACCATTTGGGCTGACGAATGCGCCGTCGGTGTTCATGGATTTGATGAACAGGACTTTGAAAGATAATAGTTGTCAACCTAAATCAACTAGAGGGGGGTGAATAGGTGAGTTGTGCGTCTTTTGCAGAATAAAAAAAATCTCAGATTGAAAATCAGTCCTACCCTCGGAACAAAGTTCCTACAATCTCAATCCAACCAACTGGATCTACAACTCGGAAGGCAAAACTTCCTACAAACTCGGAGTTGAAAACTCCTACACCCGGAGAAAACTTCTCCTATAGGAATGAAAATTGTTTTAGAAAATACAAACAATGATTTCTCTGTCAGATCTGCAAGCAAGCAACCAGGATCTTCTTCTTGTAAGCTTTGCGGCACTTTCAGAAAGATGAAGAAAATCTCGGCAATAGATCTGGATTCTTCTTTATCTTACACGATCGGGAAGAGGATGAGCAGCTGAGAAACGATCTCGATCTGTAAAACTTCTTCAGTCTGATTCCTCTGAAAATCGAAACCCTTGCCGGAGAAAAACAGCGGCGGCGGCGGCTTCTTTCCGTGAAGAGAGAGAGAGGAAGTGCGAATTGGAGAGAGGAACGGCTGTAGAAATTTCTCAATTATTTTTGATCTTGAAAGCTTGTTGTTGTTAGGGTTTGTCGATTAGACGGGACCTTATATAAGATTTTGAATAACTGTCATAATCAGTTTTAATGATATACACATGGACCAATCATGTCACGGAATTTGAAAATCTGTCAATTATGGACTTAGAAGAATTTTAGAGAAGAGGTGGTGATATACACTAGTAGGTATATAACTACTCGAGTAGGTAAAGGACTACTCGAGTAAGTAAAGGAATTTTACTCGGGTATATTATTCATGACTACTCGAGTAGGTTTGAAGACAACTACTCGAGTACATATAATCAACTACTCGAGTATTTAGAAGATCTACTCGAGTATACAGAAGATTTTCACGGGAAGTGGAGTTGAACTACTCGAGTACAAGTTGTACTACTCGAGTAGGTGAGAAAAACTACTCGAGTGGTTTGACGAACTACTCGAGTGAAAGGACTTAGAAAAAATTTCTGAACACTGGAAAATGAGCTACTCGAGTAGTCAGACTGAACTACTCGAGAGGATAAAATCTACTCGAGTATATGGAAAAGACTTACTCGAGTAAATGAAAATATTTTTAGGAGAAGAGAAATTTAGTTTACTCGAGTATGAACCTTGAACTACTCGAGTAGTAAGTGAACTACTCGAGTATATAACTTATACTACTCGAGTATATAGAAAATTTACTCTTGAGATAGAAAACAGTTACACAAGTCAGAATCTATAACCACGCGAGTATATATATACTCACTCGAGTGATTTACTTAGAAAAACTTGGAGAGGAAAATCTGTACTACTCGAGTAGGAAGAATGATCTACTCGAGTATAGGAATTCTGACTCAAGTAAAAGGCAAGTAATCTACTCGAGTAGTTAATGACCTACACGAGTAGAATACTTAGAAAAATTTTCAAGGTGGAAATTCTTTCTTCTTAGGTAAAATCAGCATCCAACTCTATTCTCATAGTCCAAGTGCTTGAACATGAAGTGTATCCCAATAGAGAGGCTACACATGGGTCAACACTTTGGATCATACAATGAGGGATTACATTGCATGGTCCTGTGTTTGGTGACCAATTGTAGACTGACATTGGTCTACACTTCCCATTGGAATCCTGCAACCACATAACTCAAAAAAGCATCAAATATAACCTAATTTATCTTAGTTCCAGGGTTACTTCATCAAATATTGGTTAATGTGGATATAGTACCCAACAATCTCCCCCTATTTGTTGAAATCAGAACTCTTTACACTAAGGTGAATTATAGACATAAAAAGTGCTAAGTAGAAAAATGTGTTCAAGTAAGCAAGAAACTATGAAAAAGATAATGAGAGCAAAAATTTAGAATTATATAAATAAGAATATCCAAAATTATCAATTCTACAGTCATTCATTTCACACTCTCAAAAGTCCTGGTAATTCAGCCTAGGTTCTTTTGCTTGTCCAACTTTTCTTGTTGTCTCCTTTGTTAGCTGAATGGCTTAGGATAATATCTGGGAGGCCTAGGAGGAGCAGCAGGATTATTCCTTTCATACTCTCTGTCATAAATTCTTCTCTTGGTCATGGATTTCTCATATAATTCCCATTCCTGGAAGCTATAGTGCAGGTTCCAGTTCTCATCAAAGTCCATTACCAGTTTTAGAGTATCCAGAATCAAGGATTTGGAAGTGGGAGACCATACTTCAGCATAAACAGCAGCAGGAACAGGAGTTGATCTACTAGTAGTATGACCTTCACCATATTTTCTCTTCTTTTTTGAGGTTTTGATCTCTGGAGGAGCATGAAGGAAAATATCAGTAGGATCTTCTTCCCAGCCTTGAGAATAGGATTCTGGAGGAGCAACTGAGTCTCCGAGCCTTGGAGAGAAAGTAGGTTGCAGAGGAGCAGCTGGGGCAGAGGCATCTGTAGCTAGAGGATTCAAGTGATGGGGAATGATATTTGGGTCTGCATCAAATTCAGGTAGGATTTGATTATGCATCGAGACAGCAGTGTCATAAGTATGGAACTTGACACTCTGGATCTGAGCTAGCACATCAGCATGAATCTTTTGCACATGAGCTTCCAAAATATCTTTCTTCAAAGCAGTAGATTTTTTTAGATGTTCTTTGACTAATCCCTCCCCCTTTCTGATTTCAACAGATAATTTCTCTATGGCAGTTTCTTTGAATAAACCAACTTCTTCACAGATTTTAATTTTGTTGGCTTCATTTCTCTTGTCCAGTTCTATTTGATTACTTGCAAGGGTGACACCCTGTTCCATAACTTCTCAAACACTAGTTATAGTGTTGTCTAGTGCTTTTCCACCAAGTTGAAACAAGTATTTGAGCTTGTCAGTATTATGCTGGATTTCTGCAAATCCCCTGCTCATTTCAGCTTCCAGAGCAGTGATTTTGGCAGTGACAGCAGCTAGAGAAGTGTCAGAGTAATTCTTTTGGTCTTGCAGCAGGATGGATATCTGAGACAACAAATCTGGTGAGGTAGTAGCAGTAGCAGTAGTTGAAGGAGCAGCAGATGGGGTTGGAAGAGGAGGAGCAATCCAGAGGGGTATCTCTACAATGAGGATTGAGCTTTGGGCTCTAGAGGTAGGAATCAGATCAGCCCCTTCATCAAGTACAATGGGGATGGAGAAATTCAGATTCCTGAGAGGAGCCTCAGCAGGTTCTGGAGAGGGCTCATCAGAGATAAGAATACTCTCTGCCTGGGGTTGAGTAGAAGCAAGATTTGGAGCTAGAGAGTTTTCATTAGAGAGGAGAAGTGTTTTTACCTATTCTGGAGGAGCAACAAGAGATTTTAGAGGAGATGGTACTGGAGATTGTGCTGATTGTTAAAATGGAAGTGCTTCTGAGGTCAGCTCAGCTATCATGGCATTAATTGCAGCTTCAGAGGAGAGCAGATCTTCTGGAGTTTGCTGATCTGATGGTGGTGTAGGTGGAGTTTTAGGTAGGGAATAGGTAGATGGAGCAGGAGAAGAGGGGAATTCTTGTTGAGATGAAGGTAATCTGTGTGAAAGAGATGGAGCAGGCTCCCCCTCACTTGGTGCACCAGAGGATCTGGCCACATGATGAGGAGAGGGAGATTGAGTCCTGTATGCTAATGCTGGAACTTTTGGAACCTTAGCGGCATGGGCAACATTCTTCAGTTTTAACTCCCATCATTTAATGCACTGAATTGAAACCTTCTTCATGTGGTGAAGAGGGGTCCCTTTGGAGAAGTTGAACAGCTGAGGATTTAACTCATGGAGGAGGAGAGAGATGATCCTGGCAAAATTGGGGGCTTTAGCACTGTCCTTGATTTAGTCAAGAATCATCAACCCAAATTGGAACTGTTTGCGGCAAACTATAGCTTGGATAATATCAAAGAAATACAGAGGAATATCTCTTATAGAATTAGTCTTGCAGAGCAAGATTTTCCCGATGACATCAACAAGAAATTTTCCCTCTGCATTCATATCTGAGCGTTTGATGTACTGAGTGTCAGCCAAAATACCACAGAATAGACATGTTCTATCAGAATCGTCTTCATATAGGTCGTCTTCTTCGTCCACTATCGATAATCTGAGAAGTTGAGAGACGATAGTCTTGGTGAGTTTGATATTCATACCTTTCACTTTGGATTTCAGAATTTGTCCATTTCGTTTGACCTTGAGGTTTTTGAAGAATTCTGCTACTTCAGGGAAAAGGATTTTTCACGGTTCTTGCAAGATGAAAGATAGCCCTGCGGTGTCAAGTAGAATCAACAAATTGTGGAAATCATCCGAAAGTTCCGCAATCCCTGCGGCAACTAGTTTTGATCCCACGCCGATCTTGGAGGAGGCGGCCATGATCCTTGCTTGACGGGAAGAGAGGAAGATGATGCGGCTCTGCAACTTCGTGAAGGAAGATGAAACGACAGCCGGGTACACGAGAGAGTGAAATTATTTTGTGTAGAGAGATTTTCGAAAATTTGTATTCATAAACCCTAGATTTAAGTCTAGTTAATCGAGAAGGAAATAACTTAAACCAAAAAAAAGGCGGCATAAGCCTTGGTTGGCGTATAAGAAAATTTGAAAACCAAGGAGGCACATACACGAGAGATAAAAGATGTACTCGAGTATATAGGGAGTTACTCGAGTAGGTCAAGTCTATCTCAATAAAAAAAAAATTGAAATGCCAAATTTTGACTAACCCTTTAATTTTCTTTGCTTTCTTGAAATACAAACTTCTCTAATCTTCTTTGTTGAGCATCCCAAGTTTTGTTTTGAAGAATGAGAACTTGGTCTCGTCCAGCAGCTTCGTGAAAATATCTGCAACTTTCCTGTCTGTGGAGACATATTGGAAATCTATGTCCCCATGCTCTACATGCTCCCAGATGAAATGATACCTTAGCTCGATATGCTTTGTCCGACTGTGCGAGACTGGATTGTTGGCTATTGCAATTACGCTGGAAGAGTCACAAAATAATGGGACATTCTTGAACTTCATGTTGTAATCCTCAAATTGATTCTTTATCCAGAGTAACTGTACACAATAACTGCCTGCAGAGATGTACTCTGACTCGGCCGTAGAGATTGCGACACAGTTCTGCTTCTTACTACTCCACGAGATTAGCCTTCTTCCAAAGAATTAGCAAGTCCCGGAGGTGCTTTTCCTGTCATCTTTGCTTCCTACAAAATCTGCATCTGAAAAACCAATTAGTTAGCTGTCATTACTTCTTGGGTACCATAAGCCAAGATTTGGTGTACCTTTAAGGTATCTCAAAATCCGCTTTGCAGCAGCGTAGTGAGATTCCTTAGAGTTCACCTGAAATCTAGCACAGACACATGTTGAAAACATTAAGTCAGGTCTACTGGCAGTAAGGTAGAGAAAGGATCCAATTATGCTTCTGTACTTGGTTTCATCAAAAGGTTTTCCTTTTTCATCCTTGTCCAGAAACATAGTTGAGCCCATTGGAGTCATCATAGAGGTTGCGTTCTGTAACACCCCCTATCCGTCGCATAGCATATAGCAGTAGGTCTGGCAGGGGCTCGACGCCGTATACTACAGACAGACTGGGTGGTTACTCAATGGAAACCATCCAACTAATCATAGCGTCCTACACAGAGCATTCTAGCGGAAGCAGTTTATAGAAGTTGCAATAAAGAACCCAGCACTAAAGCATGAATGTCCACTAAAATAGCCAACCAGGAATGAAGTACATACACCAGAACTGGCCTTAAGGCCTAACAAAATGGTTTACTTAATGTTACATGATTTACAAACCACGGCACGCAGGCCGGTCATACATGAATAAAGCAGTAAACACTCCAAATAGGCCCTCAAGGGACAGCTTCGCAATTTGGGCTTTAGCTAGCTATTGACCGCTTGGTCCAGTAGCACCTGCAAGCAATATAACCACCACACGGTGGCAAACAAAAAGGCAACGGTCAGCAATGCTGACCAAATTATAACGATCCCGCCCCCAACTCGGGGCGGCGATGCTCCTTCCCTGCAATTTTATTAGCACAAGCGAGCAATATAATAATAACCATTTCATCACAGGCGTAGGCTCACACGGCCACACACCCCGTGCACTCAGGGCACATTCTCGGTGAACCGGTCGATGTCATGTCAGTTAAAGCCATAGACATTCCGAACCCACCACCGCCACTTTGACGGCCAAACATATGAGCAATTTGTCTTCCCGGCATGGGTCACGTCAATTTAAGCCATAGACGCCGAAGACTCTCATCTATGCCAACGGCAAGTGCCACGTAACTTTAGATCTCTTTAACCCGAACGACATAGAAGTGGGTACGATTCCATCTAACCCGTGCTCACGTCGCAAGGACAATTTAAGCCATTTGCGCAGGTCAAACTTCTCCCGAGTCCCATTTTCGTCACACAGTTTCACATAACTCGGTTATGTTCAAGTTGGCTCTCAGGCCTCCATGTTGGCAAGATCACGCATCCGCCCAGTTTTCCAGGTGCACCTTAGGGTTAGTCCCCAAGGCTCCCTGTTGCAATCTACCGTGTAGAAAACCCGAAAAACAACCAATCGCACGGAGTCTTCTCCGGCATTTATGCAATGCAACATCACCGATCCAGACCAACATGTCCGGGTAGGCTTCACACATCATGCCTATATCCGTTCTCGCTTACGGACTCTAAACAACGGGGACTTCACATATCTACCCGAAGGAAAGCCTCCAACTCACCGCAAACTCGCGAGAGCGGGCTTCCTATGCAAAGAAGGTTAGCTACTCGTGCTCAAGAAGAGAATCGTTACCCGTGCGTTATTCTTCGGCACCATGGGAAAGTAAGCGGATGAAAAGCAACGCACTCTCTTCGCCTCCATGGATCCGGAGTCGGCTCGCGATTTGGAGCTTCGAAGCTTCTCCAATGGCCGGATCTAGCTTCTTCTCCCTTCCTTGGCTCTCCTCTCTCTCTAAGCTTTAGAAAGATAAGAACTCATGAAAAGTGAGGGTTTCTAAGGCCCAATCCTGGGTATATCCCATCAGGAACAACCCCCAGCCGTTGGATCCCAAAATTAAGAAACGAACGGCTTTGATTCGGGACTGAAATGCCAAATCTGGATCGCACACGGCTTGGCACACGCCCGTGTCCAGGGCCGTGTGCCTCATTCGCCGTCAAAATCGACTCGCCTGGAACAACACACTGGTATCGAACATGCCCGTGTTCGACCTGACACGCCCGTGTTCCACCTGACATGGCCGTGTGGCCGGCCGTGTACCCCCATCGATTTTCCCCGAAAACAACCCGAGCACTGCACGGGTTCTAGGACACGCCCGTGTCCTTGCTCGTGTCACCTCAACACGCCTGGACTCCAGGCCGTGTACACGGTCTCGACACTCGACACTTCGTCGAGTGAAGATCGTCGACCTGAAGACACGGCCTTGGACACACCCGTGTCCTAGACCGTGTGCCTTATCTCGACACATCGTCGAGCAAAATGTCGAATTCCCGGGACGAGTATCGACACGGGTCGACACGCCCTGCGACACGCCCGTATTGCAGGCCGTGTGCCATGTCTCGACACTTCGTCGAGCGCAGAGTGTCGACTTCGCGGGCTAAGTGTCAACACGGGTCGACACGCCCTGCGACACACCCGTGTCGCAGGTCGTGTGCCCAGTCTCGACACACTGTCGAGAGCAAAATGTCGACTTCCTGGTTGAGTTTCGACACAGGCTTGACACGCCCTGGGACACGCCCGTGTCCCAGGCCGTGTGCCTGCAGACAGAACCCAAAACTGGCCCAAAACGTCCCCCGTCGCTCATTTGAGTTTCGGTGCGTTACAACTCTCCCCCTCTTAAAAGAATTTCGTCCACGAAATTATATATAAAGGAAAGACATGTACAAAACCAAAATTTGTACCTGAGCGGAACAACTCTGGATACTCGTCAAGCATAATCTGCTCTCGCTCCCAAGAGAGCTCCTCACGACCGCAATTGTCCCACCGGACCTCGACCATCCAGATCTCTTTATTGCGTAGCCGCTTGACCTCCGAGTTCTTAATCCGCACGGGCTTACTTTCATCGTCAATCCACTATCAACCGGCGCTTGATCGACCGCGATCACTCGCGTAGGCTCTTGAAGGCTCTTGCACCGCCTTCTGTAGCACTGAAATATGGAATATATCATGTAGAACACTAAGCTCCACTGAAAGCTTCAATTGATAGGTCGCTTCACCAACCCGCTCCAGAACCTCAAACGGCCCAAGGTACCTCGGGCTTAGCCTTTTTCAATCATCGCACCCACGAGACACCCTTGGACGGCTTGATCTTTAAGTACACATAGTCGCCCATGGCGAACTCCCCATTCCTGTGCTTGGCATTATAGTACTTCGCTTGCCGGTCCTGAGCAATAAGCAACCTCTCCCGACTGCTTCGCATCAACAAAGTATCATCCTCCACTTCGAATCGCTTATTTAACTTGACTCAACCGTTTCCAGCCAGGACAGCGGCGTGCGACATTTTCTACCATATAGGGCCTTGAAGGGCGTCATTTGAATACTCGCTTGGTAGTTGTTGTTGTATGCGAACTCCACCAAATAAAGGTGATCTTCCCATTGCTTCCCAAAATCCAAGACACATATGCGGAGCATGCTTTCCATAGTTCTATTTTAACTTTGTCCACAACATTTGCTGCACAAGCCTCCACTCATTGGATGTGAACCGCCCATCTCGGTCCCTCGCGATGCTGCGGGGCACACCGCGAAGCCGTACTATATTATCCACCTATAGTTTGGCTAACTTCTCCACCGGATCATCCTTCCTATGCGGAATGAAATGAGACACCTTCGTTAACTGACCTACGACCACCCAAATGGCGTAGTTACCCTTTTTCCGACCTTGGAAAACCTGTACAAAGTCCATAGAGATGTCGTCGAATTTCCACTCCGGAATAGGCAAGGACTTAAGGAATCCTCCCGGCTTTTGGCATTCCGCCTTCACCAAGGCGCAAGTTTGGCACCTCACTACGTAGAGCGCCACATCTTTCTTCAAACCCAGCCACCAAAACAGTTTCTTTACATCGCGGTACATCTTCGTGCTCCCCGAGTGAATTGAGTACTTAGTATAGTGTGCCTCGTACAACAATTCCACCCGCAAATTTCCCACACTTGGGACGCACAGATGACCGACTTTCCCAAGCAATCCGTCGTCCACAACGAATTGGGAATTTGACTCATCCAGAGCTTCTACCATGAACTGCTTCATATGGACATCCAAATCCAAAGCCTGCCGAATCCGATCATCCAGGTCATATTGAACTTCAGTCCAATTCAGTACCGCTTCAGTACTTGATTGCCTATCCACACAAACAATCTCCAACGCCTCCCACTCCCGCACCAACCGCTCATCATGCATCGATAGCCAATTGGCTTGAGCTGGGGCTCCGCGACTCAACGCGTCAGCATCCGCATTCCCTTTATCAGACACGTAGTGGATCTTGAATGTATAGTCTCCCAGGAACTCCATCCATCTATGCTGCCGCAAATTTAGATCATTCTGACCAATCAGATACTTCACGCTCTTGCGACCGGCGTAGAGATCCATTTTCACACCGTACAAAATTATGCCTCCACAGCTTCAAGGCAAAACTTACGGCCACTAACAACAAGTCATGGACCGGATAGTTCCTCTCGTGCACTTTTGGCTGTCTCGCGCCATAAGCTATTTCACGTTCGGTCCCACTCGGCGAAGTCAGCACAGGCGCCATGGTCAACCGACACTTCACTCCTCAAAAGCTCGCGCGCACTCTGGCGTCCAAACGAACTTATGCTCCTTCCTCGTCAAAGTAGTGAGAGGTAACGCTATCTGCGAGAAGTTCTCTACGAAGCGCCACAATAGCCGGTAGGCCCCAGAAAGCTCCGGACTTCCGCTACCGTAGCAAGCTCAGGCCACTCCCGTATCGCAACAATCTTCGCCGGATCCACTGCAATACCCTCTCCACTCCCTATATGACCGAGGAACGCCACTAAGGATAACCAAAACTCGCACTTCGAGAACTTGGCATGCAGTTGATTCCTCCTTAGCGTCTCCAATACCAAAGGAAGATGCTTGAAGTGATCTTCCTCACTTTGCGAGTACACCAAAGTATCGTCGATGAAGACAATCACGAAATGGTCCAAGTACTCTCTGAAAGTCCTGTTCATCAAATCCATGAACATTGGCGGCGCATTAGTCAGCCCAAACAGCATGACCGTAAACTCGTAACGCCCGTATCCTGTACTGAACGTTATCTTAGGGGTATCACTCTCCCTTAACTAGTTTAGAGTACACTGTTGACCCGACCAACTGATCACATAGATCATCGATCCTTGGGATTGGGTACTTGTTCTTTTCCATTAACTTGTTGAGCTCCCGATAATCCATACATAGCCTCAAGCTTTCGTCCTTCTTCTTATTAAAGAGGGTCGGTGAGCTCCAAGGCGAAGGACTTGGATGCACATACCCTTGCTCCAACAACTTTTAGCAGTTGCATCTTCAGCTCCGCCATTTCCTTAGGCGCTAGCCGATATGGAGAGCGTGACACGGGCTTTGCACCTGGTACTAGCTCAATCATGAAATCTATCTCCCGTTGAGGCGGGGCTCCAGGAAGATCTCTAGGGAACACATCAGGATACTCCGATACCACTGAAATATTAACCAACGCGGGCTTCGGCTTTGCAACCGCCACTAGTGTACAGAACAGCTCTGCACCAGCACGAACCACCTTCACCACCTGAAGAGCAGACACCAACGTCTTGCTCGACCTCTTCGAGCCCGTAAAGGTTGTCTCACGACTTGCTCCCAGCTTGGCTTCCTTGCTGCCGCGATCTATATAGGCTTGCTGCTCCGAGAGCCAGTCCATGCCAAATATAACGTCGAACTCCACCAACGGAGGTAACGACGCTTGCAGATCGAACTCCTGATTCCCAATCCAAAACTAAGCGCAACAAATTCTACCCGCGCACAATGAGCACCATTGGACTATAACACATCCAATTTATCTCTTACCATCGAAGGAGGTACTCCGAAGTACAATTAAATTCCTAATAAAGGAATGCGGAGCTCCCTAAACGAACGATGCTCTCGCAGATGAAGTAAAGTCATAACAAAGCTTAGCACAGGTTGTTCTAAGCTAACATGCACAAGGGCAACAAGTATTTAAGGCAAAATTATATTTAAACCATACCTGCCCTTACTACGGCGTGCTTCCTCCAGGGCTTTAGGCACTCACGGGCATAATGCCCGGCTCCCCACAGTTGAAACATGTGCCCGGGGTCTGACCCGTAGTCGCCCCAGAAGCACCAGAAGGAGCTGGACCTGAAGTCCTATGCTTCTTATACTATTTTTGATATACAGACTTTGAGGTGCTCGGCACTTTGTATGCCGTCTCCTTTCACTAGAGTCCTTGACTGCTCCTGACATAGCTTTCTTGGCCTTCTTAGCACCTTTCCAACAGTCTCGGGCAAAGTGCCCTTTCTTTCCACAAGTAAAACATGTGTAAGTAGCTTTTCTAGTCGATGTCATAGCCCCTTTCTCCAGCATTCCAACGGACGCAACCCTTATGGGGCTTGCATAGTTCGATACCATGGTCGCTGGCAACGGAAGGGTCTTCCTCAAATCTGCCTCCAAAGATCTAGCTGATTCCACCAAGGCTCGGAATCCCAATAACTTTGGTCCAAGCAGTAGAACTCGTAACTCGGCGCGCAGGCCATTATAAAATCTATCGACTGTAGCTTGCTCATTATCCCACTCAAAGAATGGGTAGCGGCTTATCATAAGAAATACTTGCAAATATTCCTCAATTGTGTGCGCTCCCTGCACTAAATGCATATTCAGCTGCTGCCCCGATGGTCTACCAAAGGTCGTCTGCTGCATCACGCCCACCGACGTTGAAGCCACAACGGGGGCGCAGGGTTGTACATTTTCTCCAAGCTGTGCACCCATTACAGCGAACACCGCTTCTACGATCCTTCTAACGGTTTCATACGAAGGAGGAGTCTCAAACACCTCACCGGGTGCACTATGCTCCTCAGAAACCGGACAGTCTGGCGGTCCAGCACCGCTTCCGGTCACCTATAGTGGTACAAAACACCGTTAAGCGACCAGATAAAATTGCAAACAGCAATTATAGGAACCCGCAGGTTCCTCAAACACGTGTATTTTCATTCCTAAGTGGACATTCATGGGTTCTTTTGTTGTTATAACGATGACTCACACACATGTGCTCACCACCCCTTAAAAAGAATTCGTCCACGAATTCATTTTAAGCCCGACCGAAACCAGTAGTCTGATACCAAATTGTAACACCCCCTATCCGTCACATAGCATATAGCAGTAGGTCCGGCCGGGGCCCGACGTCATATACTACAAACAGAATGGGTGGTTACTCAATGGAAACCATCCAACTAATCATAGCGTCCTACACAGAGCATTCTAGCGGAAGCAGTTTATAGAAGTTGCAATAAAGAACCCAGCACTAAAGCATGAATGTCCACTAAAATAGCCAACCAGGAATGAAGTACATACACCTGAACTGGCCTTAAGGCCTTAAAAAATGGTTTACTTAATGTTACATGATTTACAAACCATGGCACGCAGGCCGGTCATACATGAATAAAGCAGTACACACTCCAAATAATCCCTCAAGGGCCAGCTTCGCAATTTGGTCTTTAGCCCGCTATTGACCGCTTGGTCCAGCAGCACCTGCAAGCAACATAACCACCGCACGGTGGCAAACAAAAAGGCAACGTTCAGCAATGCTGACCAAATTATAACGATCCCGCCCCCAACTCGGGGCGGCGATGCTCCTTCCCTGCAATTTTATTAGCACAAGCGAGCAATATAATAATAACCATTTCATCACAGGCGTAGGCTCACACGGCCACACACCCCGTGCACTCAGGGCACATTCTCGGTGAACCGGTCGATGTCACGTCAGTTAAAGCCATAGACATTCTGAACCCACCACCGCCACTTTGACGGCCAAACATATGAGCAATTTGTCTTCCCGGCATGGGTCACGTCAATTTAAGCCATAGACCGCCGAAGACTCTCATCTATGCCAACGTCAAGTGCCACGTAACTTTAGGTCTCTTTAACCCGAACGACATAGAAGTGGGTACGGTTCCATCTAACACGTGCTCACGTCGCAACGACAATTTAAGCCATTTGCGCAGGTCAAACTTCTCCCGAGTCCCATTTTCGTCACACAGTTTCACATAACTCGGTTATGTTCAAGTTGGCTCTCAGGCCTCCATGTTAGCAAGATCAAGCATCCGCCCAGTTTTCCGGGTGCACCTTAGGGTTAGTCCCCAAGGCTCCCTGTTGCAATCTACCGTGTAGAAAACCCAAAAAACAACCAATCGCACGGAGTCTTCTCCGGCATTTATGCAATGCAACATCACCGATCCAGACCAACATGTCCGGGTAGGCTTCACACATCATGCCTATGTCCGTTCTCGCTTACGGACTCTAAACAATGGGGACTTCACATATCTACCAGAAGGAACGCCTCCAACTCACCGCAAACTCGCGAGAGCGGGCTTCCTATGCAAAGAAGGTGAGCTACTCGTGCTCAAGAAGAGAATCGTTACCCTTGCGTTATTCTTCGACGCCATAGGAAAGTAAGCGGATGAAAAGCACCGCACTCTCTTCGCCTCCGTGGATCCGGAGTCGGCTCGCTATTTGGAGCTTCGAAGCTCCTCCAATGGCCGGATCTAGCTTCTTATCCCTTCCTTGGCTCTCCTCTCTCTCTAAGCTTTAGAAAGATAAGAACTCATGAAAAGTGAGGGTTTCTAAGGCCCAATCCCGGGTATATCCCATCAGGAACAACCCCCAGCCGTTGGATCCCAAAATTAAGAAACGAACGGCTTTGATTCGGGACTGAAATGTACAATCTGGATCGCACACGGCTTGGCACACGCCCGTGTCCAGGGCCGTGTGCTTCATTCGCCGTCAAAATCGACTCGCCTGGAACAACACACGGGTATCGAACATGCCCGTGTTCGACCTGACACGCCCGTGTTCCACATAACACGGCCGTGTGGCCGGCCGTGTACCCCCATCGATTTTCCCCGAAAACAACCAGAGCACTGCACGGGTTCTAGGACACGCCCGTGTCCTTGCCCGTGTCACCTCAACACGCCTGGACTCCAGGCCATGTACACGGTCTCGACACTCAACACTTCGTCGATCGAAGCTCGTCGACCTGGCAACTCGGCCTTGGACACGCCCGTGTCCTAGGCCGTGTGCCTTGTCTCGACACATCGTCGAGCAAAATGTTGACTTCCCGGGACGAGTGTCGACACGGGTCGACACGCCCTGCGACACGCCCGTGTCACAGGCCGTGTGCCATGTCTCGACACTTCGTCGAGCGCAGAGTGTCGACTTCGTGGGCTAAGTGTCGACACGGGTCGACACACCCTGCGACACGCCCGTGTCGCAGGCCGTGTGCCCAGTCTCGACACACTATCGAGAGCAATATGTCGACTTCCTAGCTGAGTGTCTACACAAGCTTGACACGCCCTGGGACACACCCGTGTCCCAGGCCGTGTGCCTGCAGCCAGAACCCAAAACTGGCCCAAAACGTCCCCCGTCGCTCATTTGAGTTTTGGGGCGTTACAACTCTCCCCCTCTTAAAAGAATTTCGTCCACGAAAATATATATAAAGGAAAGACATGTACAAAACCAAAATTTGTACCTGAGCGGAACAACTCCGGATACTCGTCAAGCATAATCTGCTCTCGCTCCCAAGAGAGCTCCTCACGACCGCAATTGTCCCACCGGACCTCGACCATCCAGATCTCTTTATTGCGTAGCCGCTTGACCTCTGAGTCCTTAATCCGCACGGGCTTACTTTCGTCGTCAATCCACTATCAACCGGCGCTTGATCGACAACGATCACTCGCGTAGGCTCTTGCTGGCTCTTGCACTGCCTTCTGTAGCACCAAAATATTGAATATATCATGTAGAACACTAAGCTCCACTGAAAGCTTCAATTGATAGGCCGCTTCACCAACCCGCTCCAAAACCTCAAACGGCCCAAGGTACCTCGGGCTTAGCCTTTTTTAATCATCGCACCCGCGAGACACCCTTGGGCGGCTTGATCTTTAAGTACACATAGTCGCCCACGGCGAACTCCCCGTTCCTGTGCTTGGCATTATAGTACTTCGCTTGCCGGTCCTGAGCGATAGGCAACCTCTCCCGACTGCTTCGCATCAACAAAGTATCATCCTCCACTTCGAATCGCTTATACAACTTGACTCAACCGTTTCCAGCCAGGACAACGGCGTGCGACATTTTCTACCATATAGGGCCTCAAAGGGCGTCATGTTGGGTATTGTATCCACAACGTACCTGATTTGAAGAAGCCCCTGAACAAGCTAAGGTAAATAGACAATGTATTTGACAAAATATCTCAAGTTGTGCTTCCAGTTATTCCACGCTAAGTGCACACCAATGTCAGGGTGCAGTAGGTCAATATACACGGGTCTGCATGACGTAATCCCTCGTTGAGCAGATCAGTGTGTTGGCCTACATGTACTCTCTCTATTGGAGTGTACTTATTTTCAAGTACAGGGCTGTGTTAAGGCAAGAGCAGACAAGGAGCAAGGATGGGTCAAGGAGCACCTCTTGGGTGGAAAGACGAAAAATCGTCTAAGTGTAAATCAAAGAGAATCACCAAGTGATTCTCGCCGATTCGGCGAGAATCACTAGTGATTCTTGCCGAATCGTCGAGAATCATTGGCTGATTCTCGCCGACTCGATCCATC
This sequence comes from Platanthera guangdongensis, assembly GCA_039583875.1. Taxonomy (NCBI): domain Eukaryota; kingdom Viridiplantae; phylum Streptophyta; class Magnoliopsida; order Asparagales; family Orchidaceae; genus Platanthera; species Platanthera guangdongensis. The sequence continues at coordinate 83,632,900 of CM077167.1, read as the reverse complement.
TACTTCAAAGCGAGCAACTCTGATTCTAAGTAAGAATCGACGAGAATCACCAAGTGATTCTCGCCGATTCGGCGAGAATCACTAGTGATTCTCGCCGAATCGTCGAGAGTCACTGGCTGATTCTTGCCATCTCGACCCGACTAAATCAGAGTGTGCAATCAAGTCAACATCGCCGAGAATCATCTTTGATTCTCGCCGAATCGACGAGAATTACCTTTGACTCTCGCCAATTCGACGAGAATCACCTTCGATTCTCGCCGATTTTGACTTAGGCGATTTTTCTGGAAACCGCTGGACCGGATTCTGCCGCTGGCGCTGTTCTGAATCGAGGTTAGGGTTTCTTGAGGTGGGACCCATAACGGTTATATTGGAGTATTACTTGTGTATAAATATACGGGTATTTTTGAACAGTAGGGAGACAGAAAGAAATACGCGAGCCGCTGACCGTGACTTAGATCGCGATATCTGCTCCGCCGCCGTCGCCGCTCGCTCTAGTTCGCGGCCGCTTTTGATCGAGATTCTTCCAGATCTCCCGGCGACAGAAGCCTAGCCAAGCATAGCGTCTCACGCGTCTAACCAGATATCCTTTGTCTCTTGATTCGTTGATTGGGAAAACCTTCCCCGTCCGAATCGATCGAGACGATCGATCCTAGTGTGACCGTTGGAAGACCTTGCTAGCTTCGCTACGAAGTTTGGATCTCCAAAGTACAGCAGCCGCACACCGTGGTCGCCGCTAATCCCGTGAACCAAGCCGCCGCCCATCTTGCCGCCGCCGGTTCCGGGGAGATTCTCTCCAAGAGAGCTCTAGGGTTGTGAACTCTTCGTGGACTTCAAGAACACGTCGTCAACGAAGAGGGACACCTTTGTCTCCAAAAGTAGTTTGTATTTCTTGTACATTCTAGTTCTTTTTTGTTGTAAAGGAACATTGGTTCCGAGGTGTAAGGGTTGGGTGCAACCCGTATTGTGGGAGTGTTGACTCCTACGTGTGGAAGGGTTCCTTCCGATAGTGCAAGGATTGGATTTCAATCCTTTGGTGAAGAGACCGAGTCGTCCCTTGTTGGGAGATAGGTCGAAGGGGGAAAGTGGATGTACCCAAATCGGGGAACCACTATAAATTGCTTGTGTACCTTCTTTGCTGTGGTGTTTTATTTTCTTGTGCAAGTTCTATTTTAAATTCTGCAAAAACGCTGCACGTCACCTATTCCCCCCCCCCCATAGGTGAAGATAGTTGACACTAGGTGGACTTTCAAGTGGTATCAGAGGGAGGTTACTCATCAAAAAGGTTAACACCTTGAGTTGAATCCTGCCACTAGTGTCAAGAAGAAGGAAAACATCAACCATGGACGGTCTCAAGTTCACAGGCAAGATCCCCATGTGCACCAGGCTCAACTTTCCTATCTGGAAGGAAAGGATCAGGTTCTACATGGAAGTAGTTGATCCTCGACTCTTCATGATCGTGGAGGAGGGACCTTATGTCCCCACTAAGGTCTCCACCATTGATCCTACCAAGAAAGTGCCGAAGAAACTTTCTGAAATGGACAAGGACGAGATGGTGCTAGAAGGACTTGACAAGAAGGCGCAGAATATTCTGGTCAGCGCGGTTGATGACTCAATGATGCAGAACTTCTGCAACTGCAGGACAGCAAAGGAGATCTGGCATTGACTAATCATCCTAATAGAGGGCACTGATGAAGTGAGGGATGATCGTAGATCCCTACTGAACCAGAAATATGAGGCCTTCAGGCAAGGGCCTAAGGAAGAGATCGGAGTCACCTTCGAGAACTTCCTCAAGATTGTCAATGCCCTCAAAGGATACGGAAGAGTGTTCACTAATGGTGAACTTAATGATAAATTCCTTAGGTCCCTTACTAAAGAATGGGACACAAAGATCTGCGCCATCCGCGAGTTTGGGAGACTAGCTGAAACAGACCCTCAAATTCTGTTTGGAAAGCTGATGTCCTATGAACTTCAACTGAACACCCGAAAAGCAGAAGAAGAAGCAGAGAAGGCTGCAGCCAAAGAAAAGACTGTGGCTCTAAAAGCCATTCACTCCAGAAAAGGCAAGGGTGCGGTTTCATACCGTGCCAGGAAAAAGGATGAGGAGGAAGACTCCGAGCCATGCTCCTCCAGCTCAGAGCTGTCTGAGGAGGATTTCTCCCTCATCACCCGAGAATTCAAGAAGTTCCTCAAGATGAGGAATCAAAGAAAGAGAGACGGCTCCTCCTCCAGGCTTCAGAAGGAAAATTATTCTTCTGACAGGTATGCATCTAAACTGAACAAACATCGCTCCTCTGACATTATTTGTTTTGGATGCAATAAGTCAGGACACATCGTGGCCTACTGCTACCAAGGCAAGAGAGAAAAAGGGAAAGGAGAGGAGCGCAAATTCTCGAGAGATAAGAAGAAAGAGAGGAGCTACATCGCAAAAAGGCCAAAGACATTGAGTGAGTCTGATTCCTCAGACTCCAGTGATGATGAGGAAGCCTACTTCGGGCTGGTGGGTCGCTCCGACTCAGAAGGAGAATGCCCCCCATTTACTGGGAAGGTAAAAGCTCACACCCCTCTCTCCGACTCTGACTCTGATCTTGAGTCTCAGGATGATGACCCTGAGGATAGCCTTTCGACCCGTGAAGCGGAGCTCCTCGAGAAGTATGAGCTTCTGCTCAACACTTTCGAGGAGTGCCGTAAGAGATTGAAGGCTGAGAAAAAGGAAGTGAAATTCCTTAAGGGTGAGAGTGTCTCCCTAAGGGAAGAGATCACCAGTTTGATCTCTCTCCAACAGGAGCACCTAGACCTGACTTCAAAGCATTCAGAGTCTCTTAAGCTCCTTGATCTTAAGCAAGAGGAAGTCGACAAGTTGGAAGAACAGCTTGCGGCAGAAAGGAAGATCGTCAAGAGCTTCTCTATGCCAAAAACAGTTCTTCCATTTGTTGATACCTTCTCTGCTCAGGCCAAAGGAGCTGGCTTGGGGCATGTTGGTGTATCTGGTTCCTCATCCAGGAGAAACAGGAACCAGAGGAAGAATAAGGCTGCCAAGAAGGCCTCTGCTGCTGAAAAGGGAAAGGATCCGCTCAGTCCTGTTGCGTTCAGAAAGCCTAGCTTTCCTTGCAACCAACATGACTTTGAGTCAACCTTTGGTCATCATTTTCGGCCCTCGGTTGCAAAGCCAAAGAGCCGATATGATGGTTGGACTTTTCCCCGCAACTTCGGTGAGAGTGCCTTCAAGGCACCTTATGAGGAAATCCACATGGGAAATTATGGTCAATTCTCCAGCGGACATAATGGAAAGCAGGCGCCAAGGGCCAAGCCTGTTATACTAAAGGAACAGAAGGTGAAGAAGTCATGTGACTTATATCACCATGAGGCCTCCTCCTCCAGATCCAAGGCCCCAGCTGTACCCACCATTCCCAGGGTAAAGCAGGAGCCTAGGAAGAGGTACAACAGATTTGACCGTTGGTGTTGTGGCAAAGTCGGTCACTTTGTGGTGGATTGTTGGTTTAATCCAAGGTATCACGAGACTCCCTATGTTAGCAATGCGAGGCCGACCACTCGTAGGGTTAACCAACCGAGGGGGAGTATGCAAACCAAGAATTTAGGACCCAAGTTCGATTGGGTTCCTAAGGGAAATTAATTTTGTTTTGCAGGAATGTCCAAAGGCCACCAAAACGCCGATCTGGTACTTGGACAGTGGATGCTCCCGGCATATGACTGGGACAAGAAGCCTGCTGCGTGATTACACTCCCGTCAAGAATGGACCCATAGTCATCTTTGGGGGATCAGATCGAGGAGTCACCAGAGGTTATGGTATGATCTCCAATGGTATAATCTCTATCACCGACGTGGCTTATGTTGAAGGGTTAAACCATAACCTGATCAGTGTAAGTCAGTTATGTGATAAAGGTTATGACGTTAAGTTCTGCAAGGATAAATGTCTGATAATTTCATGCCCCTCTTATGAGACAATACTAACAGGCATTAGGAGCAGAAATATCTTCTGCTTAAATTTTCTTAGTTTAGATTCATCTACCCCCGTATGCCTAGTGGCAGCAGGCAGTGCATCTCTTTGTGATCAATGGCACAAGAGATTGGGACATATTAATTTTAAGACAATTAATATGTTGTTTTCTAAAAACTTAGTAAGGGATGCTCCCATTATCAAGTGCATCGAAGATAGCCCCTGTCCTGCATGGCAGATGGGCAAACAGACTCGGGCTACCTTTAAGAGCATTACAGACAAAGACTCTTCCCGATGTCTTTACCTTCTACATATGGACTTGTTTGGTCCAATGCAAGTTCATAGCTTGGGAGGCAAGTCCTATACGCTAGTGATAGTTGATGATCATTCTCGGTTTACATGGGTGTTCTTCTTAAAACGAAAGTCGGATACGTTTGACATCTTCACTAGTTTTGTCAAGTAGGTTCAGAACGATTTTAACTGCTCAGTGGTCAAAATCAGAAGTGACCATGGAACAGAATTCGAATCTGGTGCTATGACAGAGTTTTGTGAAGAACAAGGTATCTTTTATGAGTTTTCCTCCCCGCGCACTCCTCAGCAAAATGGAGTTGTGGAGAGGAGAAATAGAACTCTCATTGAAGCCTGCACGACAATGTTGAAAGACGCTTCTCTCCCAGAATACTTCTGGGCAGAGGCTGTCAATACAGCTTGTCATGTACAAAACCGAGCATTGATCAACAAGCATCATCGTAAGACGCCTTATGAGCTACTAAAAGGCAGGAAACCTACCATGTCCTACTTGAGGATCTTTGGTTGCAGATGCTATGTACTGAATAATGGGAAGTACCCGCGTACTAAATTTGGTGAAAAATGCTTCGAAGGCATATTCATGGGCTATAGTTCCCACAGTCGGGCATATAGGGTCTTCAATAAGAAAACCCTAGTGGTAGAAGAATCAATTAATGTTGTATTTGATGAAGAAAGTTTGCTTAACAACAATTCTTCCAGTGGTATTCTTGAAGATGCAGGTGCCCGACTTGAACAGCTGAGTCTCGATGAGACCGCTAAAGATGACACTCCTAAGTACGTCAAAGTTTCCACCTCAACGTCAACTGGGAATGTTGAAGATCAAAATGGAACAAATCTCTTAGAATAAGGAGAAGCCCAAGAAGTAGTCGAAGCTCCGGACGCCAGACTTCTTGAGCTCCGGCACGTGAGGGATCATCCTAGAGATCAGATCATCAGAGATCCTCGTGACGGTGTCAGAACTAGAAGAGGTACCATTAACGAGATTTTGCATCATAGCTTCCTGTCACAGGTTGAGCCAAAGAAGTTCGACGAGGCGAACAAAGATGCGGCATGGATTTTGGCCATGCAAGATGAACTGCATCAATTCGAACGATGCAACGTTTGGACGCTGGTTCCCAGACCACACAAGCAGAATGTGATTGGCACCAAGTGGATCTTCAGAAACAAACTGGATGAACATGGTGTCATCATAAAGAATAAGGCAAGGCTGGTGGCTCAAGGTTACAGACAGGAGGAGGGGATTGACTTCGACCAGACCTTCGCACCAGTGGCAAGGCTCGAGGCAATCAGATTGTTCCTGGCGTATGCTTCGCACAAAGGATTCACAGTCTATCAAATGGATGTGAAATCAGCATTCTTGAACGGAGACCTGAAAGAGGAAGTATACGTCGCTCAACCCCCAGGTTTTGTCAATCCTACTTATCCCAATCATGTATATTTTCTTAATAAAGCTTTATATGGTTTAAAACAAGCTCCACGAGCTTGGTATGAGACTTTATCTAGTTTTCTTCTTGAGAACAAGTTCTCTAGAGGTAAAATAGATAAGATATTGTTTCTCAGGGAAGTTAAAGGCAAGACTTTGCTGGTGCAAATCTATGTCGATGACATAATATTCGGCTCAACGGACAACAATCTTTGCAAAAAGTTTTCTAAACTTATGCAAGGAAAGTTTGAAATGAGCAGTATGGGAGAGCTAAAGTATTTCCTGGGACTTCAAGTGAAACAGTCTGAGGATGGAATCTTCATTTCTCAGACGAAGTTCACAAATGAACTCCTCAAGAAATTCGGTATGGAGAATGCAACCTCTATGAGGACTCCAATGGGATCCACTATGTCTCTGGATAAGGATGAGAAAGGTAAACCTTTCGATGAAACCAAATACAGAAGCATCATTGGATCCCTGCTCTACCTTACTGCCATTAGACCGGATATCATGTTCTCCACATGTGACTGTGCCAGATATCAGGTGAACACTAAGGAATCTCACTATGTCGCTGTAAAGCGAATTCTAAGATACCTTAAAGGTACTCCCAATCTTGGCTTGTGGTACCCGAGAAACAATGATGTCGAGCTAATAGGTTTTTCAGATGCTGATTTTGCAGGGAGTAGGGATGACAGGAAAAGCACCTCCGGGACGTGTCAATTCCTCGGACGAAGGCTTATTTCATGGAATAGCAAGAAACAGAATTGTGTAGCTACCTCCACAGCAGAGTCTGAGTACATCTCGGCTGGCAGTTGTTGCGCACAACTCCTATGGATCAGAAACCAGTTAGCCGACTACGACCTTCAGTTCAAGGAAGTACCAATGTACTGCGAATCCTCCAGTGTAATTGCGATTGCCAACAATCCGGTATCGCACAGCAGAACGAAGCATATTGAAGTACGCTACCACTTCATTCGGGAGCACGTGGAGAACAAGGACATCTCTCTCTGTTATGTTCCCACAGACAAGCAGATTGCAGATATTTTCACAAAGCCCTTAGACGAAGCCAAGTTCAGTCTTTTCAAAACTGAATTGGGGATGCTCAACTATGAGGAATGAAGACTATAGAAGCTCCAGGCTCGTGCATCTAGGGGAGCCTCTGCCAGGAACTCCAGTGTGAGCATAGGTGCAAGAACTGAGGGGGAGCAAGGGGTCAAATGCTACAGACCCAGAATTGAAGAAGACAAAAAGGGGGAGATTACCCTCTCGGCTAAGGATAAGGTGGCTCCAAGTTTGCTTTCAAGAAATTGGTATTGGTAATGAATATCTCTCTGCTAAATTTTAAGGTTATGATTTTCATTCCCATATGTTTTATTCACCTTAGCTTGTAGGGTTTAGGCTTCTTCAAATAGGGGGAGATTGTTGGGTATTGTATCCACAACGTACCTGATTTGAAGAAGCCCCTGAACAAGCTAAGGTAAATAGACAATATATTTGACAAAATATCTCAAGTTGTGCTTGCAGTTATTCCACGCTAAGTGCACACCAATGTCAGGGTGCAGTAGGTCAATATACACGGGTCTGCACGACATAATCCCTCGTTGAGCAGATCAGTGTGTTGGCCTACGTGTACTCTCTCTATTGGAGTGTACTTATTTTCAAGTACAGGGCTGTGTTAAGGCAAGAGCAGACAAGGAGCAAGGATGGGTCAAGGAGCACCTCTTGGGTGGAAAGACGAAAAATCGTCTCACATTCTTTCTGGATATTTTCTCTGAACTCAGCTCGACAAAGATAGATTATTAGCTCGATGAACTTGGAGCGCAGAATTGGCAAGTTATTCACAAAATACAGTTCACTGTGCTCAGGTTGACGAACTTGGTTCTCAGGTCGACGAACAAGTTTTCTCAGGTCGACTAACAGGATTTCTCAGCTTGACAAACTTGGATCTCAGGTCGGCAAAATCTGTTCTATGTTAGACGATCTCTATTGCAGTTCCAGACTTAGAATTTTCCTCATTTTCAGTCCATATTCCATATATTATTTAGTAATAATTTGCTGAGTAATTAATGCACATATTATCTGAATATAGCCGTTATTGGCAGCATTAATTATGGTCTTCATCAGGTTAATTACTTGCTTAATTAATTGGGAAAGTTGGGGAAACTCATTAAAGACATTATTCTCCAGCCGATTTTCATTCTCCAGGCAATCAGCATTCAATGCAGAGAATTCAAAATTCAAATGAGAATTTTGGACATAGAATATAAAAGAGATTTTTCACTTTTCAGTATATATAACAGTGAAATAGATACACAGAAGAGAATACAGAAAATATATTCAGAAATTCTCTGTGCAGAAAACACTTTATTTTCTCCTTGATTTTATTGAAGAAGAAGAAAACAACAATCACTATCAAGAGTCTTCTTCAACTACAACTCCAGGAGCTTTCAAGGACAACAATCTCTGAATCAGTCAGAAGTTCCTGGATCATCTCAAGTCAAGGCAAAAGACCTACACCCTGTGCAACGCTCCAAGTGATTCTGAAGAAGTCTTGATAACAGCAATCCACTAAGTCTTCTCAGTTGTTTGATAAAGAGAAGACATCATCAAATCTCACTCCCCCGCCTGTATAAAGGGTTTATTAACTCCCTTCAAAAGTTTATTTGGTTTTTTGGCACCTGATCAAAAGCTCAAAGGGTTGTGAGATCTCCCTAGAAATAGATCTTGTGGTGGCAGTCACCTGATCAAAAACCTGCTAGTGGATTCCTACCATGGTGGTACAAGAGTGGATATACCCAGGTTGGGGAACCACTATAAAATTCTTCTGTCATCTGGTTGCCTCTTTTCTTTGTGTTGTGATATATTTCTGTGTTGTGTTAAAGTAGATTAACTTAGACTGTTTTTCCTTTCTGTTAATATTGGTATCACTTATTTTTACTCTGATAAAAATCTAAAAACAACTCTATTCACCCCCCCCCCCCTCTAGAGTAAATCAGATCTAACTCCTATCTTTCAATTGGTATCAGAGTAGGTTCCATTGGTTGTACAAGTTAACACTTGAACCAAAAGATCCTTTGTTAGATCTGATCTTAGTTTTGTTTATTTCACAGCATGACACAAAATAAAGATTATGCAAGCACCATACCTCCAGTATGCAACTTGAATAAATTTGCAATCTGGAAGGCAAGAATTAGGTTGTATATGAATTCTATTGATGAGGACATATATAGTTCTATTTTGATAGGTCCTCCTCAACCTACAGCTGCTACATCTACCTCTACTTCAAGCACTCATGTTGTTCCACCACATAAGTGGACAGATGCTCAGAAAAAGGCAAAGATTGCAAATGCAAAGGCCAAGAATATATTGGCTCAGACTATGTGAGATGACATATTTCAGAAAGTGGCTGAATGCACATCTGCAAAAGCCATCTAGGACTCTCTTAACTAGATGGTTGCTGGATTAGCTGATGAGAGGAAAGACAGAAGATCAACTCTCATCTCCCAATATGAGAACTTTAAGATGGAAGAATCAGAATATGTTAGTGACATGTACAATAGATTAAGTTCAATTATCAGTAAGATGAAGACCTTGGACAAAGACATCTCTCTCACTAAGGTCAATGACAAGATCCTCATGTGCTTCCCAAGCTCATGGGATTCCAGAATTTGGCCAATTAAGGAGGCCAGAAGTCTTAATGAGATTTCTACAGAATCACTTCTAGGCAACCTCAAATCATATGAGCAGCTTATCAAGTCCAGGTAAGCTACAGAACAAAAGACTCCTACAACATCATGTAAGGAGCAGAACATAGATTTTAAAGGTGCAGAAGAAACATAAACTCCAACTGCCAGTGAAGAACGCCTGAGTCTCTTAGCAAAAACATTCTACAAAATGGTAAGGAAGGACTTCAGGAGAAAGTCATCCATGCATGATGATAAACCCAGGTATGACAAAATACCCACTAAAGAAATTGTTTGTTTTGGGTGCAGGAAACCAGGACACTTCATTTCAGAATGTCCAGAAAATCAAAAGAAGGATAAAAGAAAAGAAAAAGACTCCAGGAAGCATCACTACAACAAGATTTCCTCCAGCAAGCACAAGAGAAAAGAAAAGGGCTTTGTGGCTGAGACCTGGAGTGGCACTAAAGATGAATCCTCATATTCTAGCTCCAGTGAAGATGAAGAAGAAGCAAAGGTAAGGGAAGTTTACCTTATGGCTATCAATGCCTCCTGCATTCCATTAGATGCTGAGGAACAAACAGAACAATCAGATAATGAAGAATCTTCTAAATCAGAGGCAGATCAGGTACTTTCTTCCTTTGATTACAATTCTGATAGTTTTAAAACTGAATTCAAATCACTTTGTATAGATTTAATAAATTCTGAAAAATAAATTAAAAAACTCATGGAAAAATTAACTGATCATGAAAACATTATCTGTGAAAATATTAAGTTAAAAGCTGAATTAACTCTAGCTCAAGAACAAGTAATATCATTAAAATCTAAATTAGCTGAGGCTAGGCAACTTGAAAAATCCCTAAATGGGAGAAGCATCAAGTTGATGGACATTACAAGCACAGTTAATGTCAGGTTAAATGACAAGCTGGGCTTAGGTGCTTCATCAAGCCAACCCCCACTAATCCAGAAAAATATATTGTCAACTCCAATTAAATTTGCCTCAAAAAAGGGAAAAAGAAGATAAAAAATGATAATAATGATAAACCAACTGAATTAAAACCAAAGAATAAGAAAAGGAAACAGAATAAGAAAAATCCTAACTATAACAATGTTCAACAGATTTCATCGAACTCCGATCGATGAAATGTGTACAGTTCGTTGAACTCAAGTCGATGAACTCTGAACGCAAATGTCTACTATAATTATTCGTTGATCTACAATCGACAAAATCAGTTTGGTTCGCCGGACAAAGATCGATGATTTTGGGGCCCAGAGAATGACTACTTTCATTCTCTGAGTGGAGTTCGACGAACTCATCCCCATTCGTCGAACTCAGATCGACGAACTCACTTGAATTCGTCGAACCCAGTTCAAGTTAACAAAAACTTTAATTCTTCTAAAACTTATAATCAACCAAGATCTTCTTTTAATCAATTTAACCAATGGATTATACCACTTAGAAGATATCACCCTTTAGGTTATAAATGACAGCCTGAATATTCTTATATCTCTAGTTTTAGTTATGTGAAGAAAGAAGGACCCAAGGTAACCTGGGTCAAGAATAGCTAATATGTTTCCTTGCAGGTGAAAGACTATCCCACCACAGAGCAACAGTGGTATCTGGATAGTGGCTATTCTAAACACATGATTGGAAACAAGGACAACCTAATCAACTTCAAGTCAAAGTTAGGACCAAAAGTAATATTTGGTGACTCCAATTGTGGCAGACTGAAGGCTATGGAAAGGTCAAGATCGGGGCAGTCACCTTCAGGAAAGTTGCATATGTAAATGGTTGAAGCATAACCTCATCTCCATAAGTCAGTTAAGTGATGAAAGGTTCTAGGTATCCTTTAATAAAACCTCCTGTATTATTACTTCTTTAGATAATCATGTAGTATTGACTGACACTAGAGTAGGAAACATTTATATAGTTAATTTCCAGTCAGCTAAATCTGGAATATGCTTATTTAATCAAACTATCAATAATAATGACCCATAGGAGATTAGGTCATGTAAATCTAAAAAATATTGCCAAATTATATAGGGACAATCTTGTTAGAGGATTGTCTTTTTGCCTGTAACGCCCCCGATTTTTTTTGACGTTTTTATTTGAATGGGAAATGTCATATTTATGATGTCGTGACGTTACTTTTAACATCGAGTTGATGGCGCAATGCTATTAAGGCATTTTCACGTCTGTGCGGTCGAGTCGGTCGAATTCTTATTGTAAGGGAAAAATTTTGCATTTTGAATTTAAGTTATATAATTTTGGACTTGCTCGTCAAGTTTCGTCGCAATCCGAGCATTTTTGGAGTCTCGCCGCGCGATTGAAGTTTTGGATTGTTTACGTTCGCCGTATACTTTGAAGATTAATATCTCGGGAATGGCTCGTTGGATTTTGATTTTGACTTCGCCGTTGCATTTGTAGCATCAGTGTTCGCCTACGGTGAGAATTTCATTTAATTTGGCTCGTGTTTGGGCCTCCGTTTTGAACTCAAAACCATCATTCAAAATATATAAATATGACTATTTTAATATTATAGTAGTATTCAAAAATGTATTTTAGTATTCATTCATATAGTTTGATCGAAAGGTTATATTTGCAAAGAAATTGTTTTTCCGGCAAAGCTTGACTCGAGTGAATTCCTGTGTCTCGTGTAGGTATACTGTTCTTGCAAAAACAATTCTGCTTCTTCTCGAGTGAATTCTGGATCTACTCGAGTAACGTTTTCTTCTCTCGAGTACCTCCTAATTCGACTCGAGTACATGTATTTTCCTCTCAAGTAACTATTTTCACCACTCCAGTACCTGTATTTTCCTCTCGAGTAGCTGTTTTCTCCTCCAGAGTACCTGTATTTTCCTCTGGACTAGTTGTTTTCTCCTCTCGAGTACCTGTATTTTCCTCTCGAGTAGCTGTTTTCTCCTCTCGAGTACTTGTATTTCTCTCTCGAGTACCTGTTCATTCATCCTGAGTGGTTCATTTTAGTTTGTGTTCGGGAGCCTTTTTGAGGGTCAAAATGGCGTCGTATGGAAACATGGACAACATGAAAGTTGTTCGTCCTGACGAGGTCTACAAATTTCATGTTGAGAACTTTTTGATTCAAAGAAATCTTCTACGTTCGATTTTCCCAAAACTGCTCATAAATAAGCTGTATTATTGATTTCTACTCGAGTACTATTGTTTTATCTCGAGTATAATTGTTGTTTTCTCGAGTAATATTGAATTCTCTCGAGTCCTACTGATTTTACTCGAGTAGTTTAAGTTCCTCTCTAGTACTTTGCCCTCATTCTCGAGTAGCTTTATTCATCTCGAGTAGTTTACTGTCATTTACGTTCGGGTGCCATTTTGAGGGTCAAAACGGTGTCGTATGAAAAAATGGTCGACATGAAATTGGTTCTTCTCGACGAGATCTACAATTTTCATGTTAGACACGTTTCGATTTGGAGTCATCTTAGACCTCTAGTTTTGGTTCCCACGAATCCGCTCGTAATAACCCGTTTTTGACAAAACTTTTTATAAATATATATATATATATATATATATATATATATATATATATATATATATATATATATATATATATATATATATATATATATATATATATATTTGGACTTAGGTTTTAGAACCAAACTTCATCTTCTCTGTTATTTTTCTCCCGAACCAGAGCAGTGAGCGAGAGAGAGATTTTCTTTCTTATGAATCTTCTGGTGGCCGCAGACGGTACTCGGGTACTCGAAATCTTCAACCAAACATAGATCGGGAAAGTTCTCGCCGAGAGCTACGCTATCGTGGTAAATTTTTTCCTGTTTCTTGAGTTTTCTTGTTAGGGTTTTTCGGCCCTAACCTCTTTTTCGGCCGTTATTCTTCAGATTTCAACTCCTCCCGCATCCTTTTTTCCTCGATCTACGACGTGGAGTGATTCGGAGGACTTTTCCGATAAAACCAAGGCAAGTGGTGGTTTCCCCTCGTTTCTCTTTGTCCGATTTGATGGTAACGACTATGTTTTCATGCTCCTAAAAATTTTCTATACTTATTCTTCCAAATTATTGTTATGATTAACTTTATCAATGATCATATGATGTTGTAACGTTTTGTCATGGTGAACTCGATTTTGTCCGGATACGTTGGATCGTTCTTGAAGTGTCTTATTGATGGCTTTAAACGCCTTGGTTTTCGTTATTGAACGGATTAGAGTTATCTAGGATTGTAAATCATTCCTGAGGGTTAATCAATCATGTCTTGAAACTAGAAGTGTTAAGTAGAATCTGACGAGGTAAATTTCGAGATATCTGTGTTGTGGTTTCTTTGGGTTTCTTAATTGCGGGAGTTAGTTGACGAAACCACCTCCGCAATGTTTGTTGTCTTTATTAGTACCTTGTGGAAGTCTACCAGGTTTTTTAGCGTCTGCGGTGTATGGTGGAGAGTATAAGACCCCCTCACTGTTAGAAAGATTTTATATATGTGAGGGTGTGTCCACGAGTGACCACCTCGCCCGTGTTTTTGGGTAGAGTCGACCACAGGTGCCTAATAAAGGTTTTCTGTTTTTTTCTTATGAATTATTCATTTAGTCACCTTATAGCCTCGCGCGTCCGGAGTACTCTTGTTGAACATGATGAATCACGTAAGAGTTCTTTACCTGTTGATTCCTCGTTTTCTTTTGTACTTTACTTCAGTATTTTGGTCTCGGGTTGGTACCCCTTTTGACCTTTATTTATTTTGGCTTATTACTTTTTCTGCCACTATTTGTACCTCCTTGCTGAGGTGTTTTCTTTGGAATGCCTCAAGTTTAGAGCAGTAGCAAATAGCAGAGCTAGTTTTTTGGATTTTCTGGGTGGCATTCTTGCTCGTGGTTGTTACCTCATCTCAGCGAGGTAGATTGTGGTTTATTTAATTACTGGTTCAGACTTACTTTTCTGTTAGTGGGTCATGTTAGTTTGTTGGCACCCACAGAATTGTTATTTTTAGATACTTGCTAGCTGCTTAGTTTTTTATATGAGAATGTGGACTACTTGCTCTCTAGGAGGATTTATGCTAGGAACACCTATTAGGTATTTTCAACTATAAAATCTATTACTACTACTTCATGCACTATATAATTTAAAAAACTTTAACTTGTTATATTTACCGACCGTAAAAGCTATCCTTACTACTATTATAAATTTAGAGTCTTGCACAGCATGAGTCGTCCTTGGGGACGTTTATACTCATGTAACATGTTGTAGTCAATCTAAATAAGTATTTTTCCACAGCGTATATTTTGATTCGTCGATAGATGAGCCACTAAGCCAGGGATGCAGCTAACTACTGCACTTAAACTGATTTTTTCCCTTAAAATAACTTACAGAATCTTTCTTCATGATTAAGTAGGTGTCTGCCTGAGCATCCGCAGTTATCCCCTACTAATGTGTCATCATGACGCACATTTTCCTTTACTCTGATAAGTTATTATATGCGGTGAAAATACGGATTGTGACAGTTGGTATCAGAGCCAGGTTGCTTGACAATTGGTCGGGCAACCTTCTCTTATTAGTGTTAGTTGTTTAGTGGCATTTCATGCACACACCAATGTGTCATCAGTATGTCTTAGCTGAAGCATAGTCACTACACTCATAGCATGATAAGAAGTATACAGGGCATATTATGTAGTATGGGATGCATAATATGTGTTTGTATATGGATCCACCATAGGTGGTAACATGTGACGGTTATGTAGTATGGGATGCATAACCACCATCACATGGGTGCCCATTTGCACATTTTATTTTCTCATTGCATGCGATGTTATGTAGTATGAGATGCAAAACATTTCATGTGTACGCCGTTCATAACATGCATTAGGGCCTTTATAGAATGCATAACACTACATACATTGCATATCATCGCATAAGCATGCGTGCTAAGTTAAGGTTTACATGATGACACATGTACACACGTGATTTTAAATAAGAATAAAGAACCCATGCATTCATTCCATAGGCACAAGAGTCAATAGGATGAGAGGATATCATCTTAAGTAGGAGATAACATCATTATAAAAGCCCAGAGCGAGTTGCAGCGTAAGCAAGTGTCTTTTATGAATGGTCTGAACTGGTCGTGTGGCTTTGTTGTAAGCTAGGATTTTGATGAGTTGTCCGTTATTTTTTTTTAGAAATGCCGTCAAAGCGTCCCGCGACAAGGTCGACTCCCTAGTCGGAGGGTGAGTCATCAGGTGCGCAAAGTGATGCAATTATTGAGAGTTTGCGTCAGAGCAACGAGGCTCTGTCGAGGCAATTAGTTGCGATGCAATCGCAAATTGAGTCCTTATTGTCTTCCTCTCCCCCGCAGTAACCTTTAGTATAAGATCCTGCCTTGGGCCAAGTCGTGCCCGATACCCCTGCTCCTCTGGTGCCCCTGATGGCGATACCACCAGAAATGATTTTCATATCGAACTTCCAGCGGTTGGGACCTCCCACCTATGACGGGAGTGCCGACTTTTTAATTTTAGATGATTGGATCATCTCCATCGAGGAGATGTTTTCGTATTCCGGAATTCTAGAAGCCCAGAAGGTGATGATTGCAGCCTATCAGTTAAAAGGCCTGGCAAAGTGTTGGTGGATTTGGGAAAGAGAGAGTCTGAAGGAAGGCTGTTCTTAGGAATCTTTTAAGAAGATGCTGCTGAAGAAGTTTTTACCCTCGGTCGAGCAGGACCGCCTGATGAATAACTTCCTACATCTGAAGCAGAGATAGCTCACTGTGAGTGAGTATGAGATTGAGTTTAGCAGGTTGAGTAGATTTACACCAAATTTGATAGCTTCAGAGGAGGGTAGAGTGAAATGATTCCTTGGAGGACTAAGAAGTGATGTCCAGCAGTTGACATGTGCTTATAGAGCAGAGAACTTTGCTGAGGCAGTGGAAGCCGTACTGAAAGTTGAGGCGATTGAAAATGCCAAGAATCGAGGTGCTGCGGAGAGGAAAGATAAGCGGAAATGTGTTGAGGATGGGAGCTCCAGGGCATTAGGCCCTTCTTCGAAAAAGAAACGCGGACAGATTTGTAGCTTCTGTGGTCAATCTGGCCACCCTTACGAAAGGTGTTTCAAGAGGACTGTTACCTTGAAGAAGCAATAGGTGCATGCCATCCAAGGTGCACCCAAAGGAGAGCTAATATGCTTGTTCTGTGCAAGGAAGGGTCATGATGTGAGTCAATGCTGGATGAAAGAAAGGACTTGCTTCCAGTGCGGGCAGAAGGGACACCAAAAATCTTCATGCCCCCAGGCTCAGCCCCCACTGTAGTCTGCCCCGCTTCGAGCTCTGCCGCCGCCGCCAAGCATGGATAAAGGGAAAGGAAAGTTGAACGTGAGACTAGTGAGGAAGCCCAAACCTCTACGCAAGTGATATCAGGTTAGCCTCAGTTTAATTTATCCTTATTATTTATCATTTTTGCCCTAGTTATCGTTCGTTTAGTTATGAATGCTACGGTTTTAGGGGAGTTTAAGGTGCGGAATAGGTGGGTGCGCGTTCTTTTTAATTCGGGTGTCACCCATTCCTTTGTGGCACTGAGGTTTGTTGATAAACATTGCCTGGACATGGATCAATTAGGAGACTCCTTCAATATCAAGCTTCCCTCCGGTGATTCGGTGATATCTAATCAAGGAGTTCTGAGATGCCATATTTATCTTGACAATTTTTTGGCCTTTGCGGATCTGATGATTTTGGATCTATCTGATTTTGACGTGATTCTGGGCATGGACTGGCTGTCCAAGTATGATGCGGTCATCCAGTGCAAGGCTAAGAGATTGGATTTCAGGCTGGACGATGGACAACCTATGAGCGTCTTTGGATTTCAGGACAGAGTTTCCCCTATCATTTCTGCGGTACGTTCTTGTCGTGCTATAGAGTCTGGTTGCGAGGCTTTTTTAGTTTCTATTTCTGCTCTGGAAACAGCTTCTGTTACACCACATCTTGAGGATGTCTCGATGGTGCGAGAGTTTCTAGATGTCTTTCCTGATAGTCTTCTAGGACTTCCTCCTGAAAGGGAGATAGAGTTTGTGATGGACCTCAAGCCAGGTACTTGTCCTATTGCCAAAGCACCGCACCGTATGGCTCCGCGTGAGTTGGATGAGTTGCGTACTCAGCTCGATGAGTTGCTGAGGTGTGGTTTTATTAGACCAAGTTCTTCTCCATGGGATGCTCCTATTTTGTTCGTTAAGAAGAAAGATGGATCGATGAGGCTTTGTATCGATTATAGGGAATTGAATAAGATAACCATTAAGAATAGATATCCACTGCCAAGGATTGATGATATGTTCGATCAGTTGCGTGGTAGCTCGGTATTTTCAAAGATCGATCTTCGCTCAGGCTACCACCAGTTGAGGATTCAGGAGGCAGATATTCCCCGAATTGCTTTCCATTCGCGGCATGGACATTATGAGTTTTTGGTGATGTCTTTTGGTTTAACCAATGCACCCTCTGCTTTCAAGGATTTGATGAATAGGGTGTTTAAGGATTTCTTGGACCGATTCGTTATTGTTTTTATAGATGATGTCTTGGTGTATTCCCGCAATGTTGAGGAGCATACTCAGCATTTGCGTTTGGTTTTGTCGACCCGGAGGGAGCATAAGTTATATGCAAAGTTGAGCAAGTGTGAGTTCTGGCTACCTCAGGTGTCCTTTCTGGGTCATGTTGCAAGTAAGGACAGTATTTTTGTAGACCTGACCAAGATTTCTGTTGTGATGGAATGGGAGAGACCTTCTACACCTAAGGAGATTAGGAGCTTCTTAGGCCTGGCTGGCTATTATAGAAGATTTATGGAAGGATTTTTGGTGTTGTTTGTTCCTCTAACTAAACTTACTCAGAAGAATACTGTGTCACGACCTGCATTTTCTCAACAAAAAAATCATATCAGAGCAAAAGAAAATACGTGTCATGATGCCACGTCGTGCAGGGGATAACTGCACATGCTCAGGAAAAACCCCGAACTCTAATTCTTTGGATAAAATCATAATTTAATATGAAAGAAAACCAGTTAAGTGTGATGTCCGTATCCCTCTGCACAGTGGATCAGCTAGTCCACTTATTAAAAATATATTTATACGCAGCGAAAAATACTTTGGTTAAGTTGATTTGACATCCTACATGAGTGTAAACGTCCCCGAAGAACAACTCATGGAATGCAGGACTCTAGATTTATCATAATATAAGAACAATAGTTTTTTTACGTTACTTGGGAAGGTAGTGCTTTAGTTTTATAAACATGATGTGCATAAGGTACATATAGTAATGCTTTTAGGGTTTAAAAATACCTAACATGCAATATAGCATAAAACATTCCCAGAAGCAAGTAAACAACCTCCAAAAAGGCAAAAATAGTAGTTCTCAGTTCATATCTAGCATCACAAGCAAGCCACCAGTGGGCGTCAACAACCTGATACGAACCCACTGGTGAGTATGTATGTCTATACAGAAAGAAGAAAACTACCTCTCCAAATCGAGGAACAACAAACTCAGCTACCCCTGAGGCCACAAGCAAGCTCCACCAGAACACTAGCCGCTCAATCGGCCACAACCTGAACCCGAGGCATTCAAAGAAAGAATACCTCAGCAAGAATAGAATGAAAAATAGTGGAGCATTAAATTCATAAGCAATAAAAGAGGGGCTTACCAACCGCACAACAAGTGCTATCAAAAAGAGCGGAGGTAAAATGAACAATACAGCAAGGGTAAAACACTGCCCAAGGTAAGATCAAAAGGCACCAAGTGCGAGAAATAAAAACATGCCCTGCTAAAAAAAACTACAGCAGCAACAAGGCAAGCACATGCCAAAATAATAACTTTACAGAAAGGAACTAACAGTCCTAACTTGTGAATCAGTAGTAGTGGTAAAGCTATGGGTCCGGGTTGGTGACCAAAAACAGTCCTCATCCAAAAAACCAAACCCATAAATACTCAAGGGTTGAACGGTGGCAGCCTTAAGGTCCAACACACCAACACAACCAGCCCAAACCGGGGCCAAAATGTTGACAGCACACAAAAACAAACATCCCATCACGGGGCCAAAATGGTGACACATAGACTGGATCTGGGACTGCACATCCACCATCTGCCTTGACAAGGCCTCATTGCTCTGTCGCAGACTCTCCATCATCGCATTGCTCTGCGCACCCGAAGACTCGCCCTCAAACTGGGGAGTTAGCCTCGTCGAAGGACGCTTCGACATCCTTTAATCGAATTGGCACCAATCAAGACCTATCCCAACTGCTAGCACAAAACTACCCAGTACAGACAAAATATACTTAAATATGAGCTTCAACTGCTAACTTGCTCTGGGATTTTGTTTTTACAATGATGATGTTATGCTTCACCTAGGATGGTTTACCACCATCACACTAACTCATGTGCTTAGTATAATGCCCCCCACTCGTCACATGGCATATAACGGTGGGTCCGGCCGGGGCCCCATGCCATTTGTCACAGACAAGCGGCGAAATTACTTGTGGAAATCAAAATATACTCGCATCCTAACTCAATCCTTTCTAGCGCAGCATTTTACGTTAACATGAACTCAACTAAGAGAATGTCCACTACTATAAAAACTCCACAATTATATATCCAAATCAGGAATGTATACAACTCACACACACTGGCCTTAAGGCCTTACATGTTTCTCTTTACACAAATACATCTTCGTACATCAGCACGCAGGCCGGCCATACATGAAATCCAACCATGTTTCTTCATACGGCCTTGGAGGGCCTTTAGCAGCAAGCCTCCATTCCGCTCAAGCAATTCCATTCAAGCATCAACACCTATAATTATCCATCCAATCCAAAGCAGAAAACAAAGTAACAGTCAGCTTTAGCTGACCACTTATAACGACCCTACCTCTTACCCGGGGCAGTGGTTCCTTCCTTGTATGCATTGCCATCAACATAGCTATCAATCTAACAAATATACCAATCACAGACATATCACAAATGCTGGTATACACCATACGCTTCGTTCACTCAGTGCACCTTCTGGTGTACCGGATATACCAGTCGTACACCGCCGATCGAGGCTCTTCACTTGTTGGTTGGGCGGTTCAATCCTAGTCCACCAATTTCACTCTTGGCGACATCTCGTCCAAACCACTCAGAGGTACTACCTCGCAGCATTCACAAACAGCTAGAGCAGATTGATCCACACCATGTGGCATGGTAGCCAGGTCTATCGAGGCTTCCCTGGCATTACCACCCATCGACCCCTCACCTATTTCCGATCGACCCACAACTATGGTGCAGCACGTAGGGTGCTCCTCACTTTCCCCAAACATTGCCACCCATCGATCCTCACTAATACGAACCAACCCACACTATGTGGTGTAACAAGCTAGGTTCATTCCTCGTTTCCCCCAGCCATGCTACCCATTGATCGCTCAACAGGAGCTTATGTAAAGCCTCCTTATAGCCATAATACACATCCAAGCAAACATTCATTCCATAATACATAAACCTTTCATATAATCAAATCCACGGAGTTTTCTCCGGTTTACCCATGATCATCACCAATCCAGACTACCCGTCCAGATGGGCTTCACACAACATGCCTATGCCGTACTCCACACTTCCGGCTCTAGATGCAGACTCAACCAAGGAATCGCTTCTGAAATCCACCTCTTGGTGGAGGATTCCACGCACATGCATAAAGAAAGGACTTTGATGTCCAAGAAGGAGATCATTACCCTTGATGATCGCTTCGTCGCCATGAAGTAGCCGCATGGAAGTCACCGCCTCAGCTTTGCCTTCACGAATCCGTACTCGAATCTTCAATCCGCACTCCGCAGGTCATCCAATAGCTAGCTTGCTTTCTCCTTTTCCTTCCCTTGCTCTCCCTTTCTCTTTCTATCTCTTGAAATGAGATGGAGAAGAAGAAGATAAAGATAAAGGGGAATTGCTCTCAGCTCTCGGCCATATACGCACCTGGACAGAGCCCAGCCCTTGGATTCAGGATAGGGAAATGAAAGGCCACAAAATCTCTGAAAAATCATCTTCCGGCCCCGACATGCCCTGTGACACGCCCGTGTCGCAGGGCGTGTACCTTAAGCGGTACACGAACCGACTCATTCTGACTTATCTACGACAAGGTGATACACCGATGCCATGCCCGTGTCAGCCTTGTCACGCCCATGACACAGGGCGTGTAACCCACTCGAGACCTACTCAAGAGAAAACCAACTACTCGAGTACCCAGATAGGACACGCTCGTGTCATAGGAATGACACGCCCATGTCACAGGAATCACACGCCCGTGTCACCCCCACCCCCCTTTCTCGAGTGCTTTTCCGCCTACTCGAGAGAAAAGTGACGACTGCTCGACACAGCGGGACACGCCCTGTGACACGCCCGTGTCACAGGCCGTGTACCCCATACTCGACGATCGTCGAGTGCCGTTCGTCGATCAAAACTCTGGTGTTGACCAAGGGAGGACACGCCCTAGGTCACGCCCCCTAACATGCCCGTGTCACAGGCGTGTACCTCCCGAAAATTCGTCGAACAAATTTCGTCGACCACGCGCCCATCTGCTCAACCCGAGCAGGACACGCCCGTGTTATAGGTCGTGTTACCCAACCTGAAACTCAAATGAACTCTGGGGGTGTTACAATCCTCCCCTCCTTCAAAGAAATTTCGTCCTCGAAATTTGGCTCACTCCAATCAGCCATAAAATCACTCTACGTTGCACCCATCGCAACCGAGCACTCAACAAGGCGATCGCACAAACGAATCAACACATACAACACATACATACATCCCTAACTTCCATCGGTGCATATGATGCCACCAAAAATCAAGTGATCAAGAAACAAACACAGCATCGAACTATATCACAATCGAGCGATGACTTCCATATCACAAGTGTGCACCAACAATTCAACATATAACATGACATATAACAGATACAACATTATGCACATCACCAAAGTGATACAAGGCATTATTCTGACTTCCGCTCAGCCGCCTGATTTTGCAATAATCGTTTTATCGGCTCTTGAAGTTCCAAGTTAAACACTCGCGACTGCATTTCACCAATTGAGCTTTATGACTCGTCCAAGTTATACCATCGAGGTTGCGTCCGGGGTGCAGATGACTCAGCCACTGCTTTACCTTTTTTGTCATAAGGCGCACCTATCTTCTTTTCACTCCCTGAAGGGGCATTCCAACAATAGTTGGCTAAATGTCCTTGCTTGCCACAAGTAAAACATGTGCGTGTCTCTATACGTCCTTGTCTACGACTTGCTTTGGTAGACCTAAATCTTTTCTTATCTCATCGTCTAAACTCCGACTGTTCCAATTGCGGAACGTTGCATTTGGATTTTCCTATTGCCAATTTATTTTTATCTTGCAACCGTTTCAAATCCGTTTCCAATGCACGGGCCGTATTTACAAACGTGTGAAACTCCATAAACCATTTCAACTGCTCATCCGCTCCTTGCTCAGTCATCATAACTTCAGCGCACTCCTGCCTCGCACTAGGCCGTACTGGCACCCCTATCGGCCTTGCCTGCCCAGTAGGATATGCTTGTAGCACTGCAAGCACCGTCTCCGTCACCATCTGTATGGTCTCCGCCGAGGGAGGTGTAGGCGCTGCAACCGGTGCTACACTCTCATCGGATCGCTGGGGCTTCAGCTGCTCAGCACCACTCCTCGCCACCTAACAATGTACAAAACACCATTACTCATCCATGTCACAATGGTAATTATACAATGACTACACACTCATGCCCCTTACGTGCATGAAATACATTGCTAGTGGACATACGTGAGTTCAATTTTGTTCTCTCTGCCCAAACAATCTCAACCTGGCTCTGATACCCACTTTATAATGCCACCCACTCGTCACATGGCATATAAAGGTGGGTCCGGCCGGGGCCCCACGCCATATGTCACAGACAAGCGGCGGAATTACTTATGGAAATCAAAATCTACTCGCATCCTAACTCAATCCATTCTAGCGCAGTATTTTATGTTAACATGAACTCAACTCAGAGAATGTCCACTACTATATAAAATCCACATTTATATATCGAAATCAGGAATGTATACAACTCACCCACACTTTCCTTAAGGCCATACATGTTTCTCTTTACACAAATACATGTTCATACATCGGCACGTAGGCCGGCCACACATGAAATTCAACCATGTTTCTTCGCACGACCTTCGAGGGCCTTTAACAGCAAGCCTCCATTCCGCTCAAGCAATTCCATTCAAGCATCAACACCTGTAATTAGCCATCCAATCCAATGCTGAAAACAAAGTAACGGTCAGCTTTAGTTGACCACTTATAATGACCCTACCCCTTACCCGAGGTAGTGGTTCCTTCCCTATATGCATTGCATCAACATAGCTATCAATCTAACAAATCTACCAATCACAGACATATCACAAACGTTGGTATACACCATACACTTCGTGTACTCAGGGCACCTTCTGGTGTACCGGATATACCAATCGTACACCGCCGATCGAGGCTCTTCACTTGTTGGTTGGGCGGTTCAATCCTAGTCCGCCAATTTCACTCTTGGCAACATCTCATCCATACCACTCAGAGGTACTACCTCGCAGAATTCACAAACAACTAGAGCAGATCGACCGAAACCATGTGGTGTGGCAGCCAGGTCTATCGAGGCTTCCCTGTCATTACCACCCATCGACCCCTCACCTATTTCCAATCGACCCACAACTGTGGTGCAACATGTAGGGTCGTCCTCGCTTTCCCCAAACATTGCCACCCATCGATCCTCACTAATACGGACCAACCCACACCATGTGGTGTAACAAGCTAGGTTCATCCCCCATTTCCCCCAGCCATGCTACCCATTGATCACTCAACAGGAGTTTATGCAAAGACTCCTTACAGCCATAATACACATCCAAGCAAACATTCATTCCACAACACATAAACGTTTCATATAATCAAATCCACGGAGTCTTCTCCGGTTTACCCATGATCATCACCAATCCCGACTACCCGTCCAGATGGGCTTCACACAGCATGCCTATGCTGTACTCCATACTTCCGGCTCTAGATGCAGACTCAACATAGGAAGCACTTCTGAAATCCACCTCTTGGTGGAGGATTCTACGCACATGCATAAAGAATGGACTTCGATGTTCAAGAAGGAGATCATTACCCTTGAACATTGCTTCGACACCATGAAGTAGCCAGATGGAAGTCACCGCCTCGGCTTTGCCTTCATGAATCCGTACTCGGATCTTCAATCCGCACTCCGCAGCTCCTCCAACAGCTAACTTGCTTTCTCCTTTTCCTTCCCTCACTCTCCCTTTCTCTTTCTCTCTCTTGAAATGAGATGGAGAAGAAGAAGATGAAGATAAAGGGGAATTTCTCTCAGCTCTAGGCCATATACGCACCTAGACAGAGCCCAACCCCTGGATTCAGGATAGGGAAATGAATGGCCACAAAATCTCTGAAAAATCATCTTTCGGCCCCGACACGCCCTGTTACACGCCCGTATCACAGGGCGTGTACCATAAGCGGTACATGAACCGACTCATTCTGACTTATCTACGACAAGGGTACACGCCCGTGTCAGCCTAGTCACTCCCGTGACACGGGGCGTGTAACCCACTCGAGACCTACTCGAGAGGACTTACTTGAGAGAAAACCAACTACTCGAGTACCCAGATAGGATACGCTCGTGTCACAGGAATGACTCGCCCGTGTCACAGGGATGACACGCCCATGTCACCCCCCCCCCCTTTTCTATAGTGCTTTTCCACATACTTAAGAGAAAAGTTTTGACTACTCGACACAGCGGGACATGCCTTGTCACACACCCATGTAACAGGCCGTGTACCCCATACTCAACGATCGTCGAGCGCCGTTCGTCGATCAAAACTCTGGTGTCGACCAAGGGAGGACACGCCCTAGGTCACTACCCCTGACACGGCCGTGTCACAGGCGTGTACCTCCCGAAAATTCATCGAACGAATTTCGTCGACCACGCGCCCATCTGCTCAACCTGAGCCGGACACGCCCTGGGACACACCCGTGTCCCAGACCGTGTTACCCAACCTGAAACTCAAATGAACTCTAGTGGTGTTACACTTAGACCATGAATGCATGAATTTGTATTCTTTTTGACTCAAAACCATGTGTGTACATATGTCATCATGCAAATCATTAGCTAGGCATGTTGTGCTTATGCAATGTTATGTTATGCATGTTGTGCTATGCATTCTAAAAAGGCCTTAATGCATGTCATGGTCGGCCTAAACATGAAAATGTTATGCATCCCATACTACATAACATTTGCATGCAACCAAAAAGAAAATGTACAAGTCACAGCCATGTGGTGAGGTTATGCATCCCATACTACATAACCCTCACATGTTGCCTCCTATGGTGGATCTATATACAAACACATATTATGCATCTCATACTACATATATACCCTGTATACTTCTATTCATACTTATGAGTGTAGTGCTCATGCTTCAACCAAGACGTACTGATGACACATCGGTGTATGTATGATATAACACTAAACAACTAACACTAACAAGGGAAAGTTGCCCGACCAATTATCAAGCAACCTGACTCTGATACCAACTGTCTCGGAATTTGACGAAATTCAC
This sequence comes from Platanthera guangdongensis, assembly GCA_039583875.1. Lineage (NCBI taxonomy): Eukaryota > Viridiplantae > Streptophyta > Magnoliopsida > Asparagales > Orchidaceae > Platanthera > Platanthera guangdongensis. Next base: position 83,606,919 of record CM077167.1, on the reverse strand, counting down.
ACCGTAGCTAAACACCCATGCTACGAAAACAACGGCGAAATTGAGAATAACATCCGACGATCAAAACTCGGGCTAACATATCCCGAAGCCAAAACACAAGCATTCCATGAGAGGCTCTGCCGAGTCACTAAAACAAACTCCGGCTAGCTGGGGAACCTTGCAAACAGGCTACAAAACAAGCCACTAAGAACTCCTCAAGAGCTAAGACGACGCTCTAACAATGGCAAAGGCCGGAAACGCATCAACGTAATGCCAAATAATGATTAAACAAATCACAGGAAAACCGGGGGCATTACATACTGCATTCATTTGGAATGATAAGTGTGAAGAGGTTTTCCAAGAGTTGAAGAAAAGATTATGTACAGCTCCAATTTTAACCTTACCTACTGAAAGAGGTTAGTATGCTGTGTATGTTGATGCATCACACATCGGACTTGGTTGTATTTTAATGCAAGATGGTAAGGTGATCGTGTATGGATCGGGGCAACTAAAGATTCACGAGAGAAACTACCCTACGCACGATTGGGAGTTTGCTGCCGTAATTTATGCGCTGAAGCTGTGACAACACTTATTATATGTCGCGCTGTGCAAGATCTATACAGACCATAAGAGTTTGAAGTACGTCTTCACTTAGAAGGAACTAAATCTGCGCCAGCGTCGGTGGTTAGAATATGTGGCTGACTATGAAGTGGAAATTTTTTATCATCCAGGAAAGGCTAATATAGTATACGATGCTTTGAGTAGAAAGACCACTAAAATTTTTAATTTGTCGGTACAGTCCTTGGTAGAAGAATTCTTGTTGATGGATATTGAGGTTGTGAGTCGTACTGTGCCTGCTAGTTTGGAAGCGGAAGAATCCTCTTGGATTTCCCTCACTCGGGCACACCAGATGCATGACCCTGATTTGTTGCACCTCCGAAATAGTGCTGTGAAGGGAGAGCTACCAAATTTCTTCTTGGATGAGTTGGATACCTTGAGTTATCGGGGTAGATTTTGCGTCCCCGCATTTGGCGATATTAGAGCTAAGATCTGTGCTGAAGCTCATGGTTCCAGTGTAGTCTACCACCATGGTTCCACTAAGATGTATAAAGATCTAAAGCAAATTTTTTGGTGGTCAGGGATGAAGAATGACATCATAAAGTTTGTATCGGAATGTTATACGTGTTCGTGTGTGAAGGCGGATCATAGAAGGACTGGTGGTAAATTGACACCGCTTGATATTCCAAGTTGGAAATGGGAGAGTATTTCAATGGATTTCATCGCCGGTACACCAAAATATCCCTGTGGGCATGACTCTGTTTGGGTGATAGTAGATAGATTGACAAAGTGTGCTCGCTTTGTTCCGTTTAAGATTGGGTATTCGATGAAGAAGATAGTCGAGCTATATCTTGAGGAGGTCATCAGATTACATGGAGTGCTTGTTAGCAATGTATCAGATCGAGACTCCAGATTTACATCTCGCTTTTGGAAGAGTTTACAGGAGGGGTTGGGTACCGATTTAAGGTATTCCACCGCCTATCATCCGTAGACGAATTGTCAGATGGAAAGAGTAAATCAGATCGTAGAAGACATGATTAGGTGTTATATTTTGGATCATGGTGGTGCTTGGGATGAGCGTCTCAGCCTCATGGAGTTTGCATACAATAATATTTATCAAGAGAGTATGCATACGTCCCCATTTGAGGCCTTATATGGGAGGCGTTGTAGAACTCCTTTGTTTTGGGCTGAAGTTGGTGAGAGACCGTTGCTAGGTCTGGAAGCCCTTGAAGAGATGAATTGTGCAGTGACTCATATTCGAGAAAAGCTTCGTGTGGCTCAAGATCGCTATGAGAAGTATGCTAATCAACGAAGGGTTGATTTGGAGTTTGTCGTTGGAGACTTGGTTTTTCTGAAGGTTTCTCAGATGTCTGGCGTTAACAGACTTGGAAGGAATCACAAGTTAGACCCCGGTACATGGGACCTTTTGAGACTCTTGAATGCGTCGGAGTTTCAACGTATAGGCTGGAGTTGCCTGCAACCTTCCCTGGTGTCCATGATGTGTTCCATGTGAGCCAGTTGTGGAAGTGTGTTCGTCTTGATCGTCAAGTCCTCGACCTGATGCCCCAGATTCAACCCAACCTTACGTATGTGGAAGAACCTGTTCGTATTCTGGATTCTTAAGAGCGTGTGTTACGGAGAAAGACCATCCCTATGGTCAAGATTCTTTGGAGAAATCAAGACATCGAGAGCGCGATGTGGGAATTGGAATCAGCGATGAGGGAATCTCATCCGCACCTCTTCTCTTAGTTTCGGGTATGTCGTTATGTTTTCAGTTATGTTTGATTTTATCGTTTTGATTTGGCTTTGGAGTTGTGTTAAGTTTCGGGACAAAACTTCTGTTTAGGGGGAGTAACTGTAACGCCCCCGATTTTTTTTCAATGATTTTATTTGAATGGGCAACGTCATATTTATGACGTCGTGACGTTACTTTTAACGTCGAGTTGACGGCGCAATGCTGTTAAAGTATTTTCACATCCGTGCGGTCGAGTTGGCCGAATTGTTGTTGTAATGGGAAAAGTTTTGCATTTGGAATTTAAGTTATGTAATTTTGGACTTGCTCGTCAAGTTTCGTCGCAATCCGAGCATTTTTGCAGTCTCGGCGCGCGATTGAAGTTTTGTATTGTTTATGTTTGTTGTATACTTTGAAGATTAATATCTCGGGAATGGCTCGTCGGATTTTGATTTTGACTTCGTCGTTGCGTTCGTAGCGTCAATGTTCGCCTACGGTGAGAATTTCATTTAATTCGGCTCGTGTTTGGGTCTCCGTTTTGAACTCCTCTTTCATTATTCAAAATATATAAATATGACTATTTTAATATTATAGTACTATTCAAAAATGTCTTTTACTATTCATTCATATAGTTTGATCAAAAGGTTATATTTGCAAAGAAATTGTTTTTCCTGCAAAGCTTGACTTGAGTGAATTCCTGCATCTCGTGTAGGTATACTGTTCTAGCAAAAAAAATTCTGCTTCTTCTCGAGTGAATTCTGGATCTACTCGAGTAACGTTTTCTTCTCTCGAGTACCGCCAAATTCGACTCGAGCACCTGTATTTTTCTCTTGAGTAGTTATTTTCTCCACTCGAGTACCAGTATTTTCCTCTCGAGTAGCTATTTTGTCCTCTCGAGTACCTGTATTTTCCTCTCGAGTAGCTGTTTTTACCTCTCGAGTACCTGTATTTTCCTCTCGAGTACCTGTTTTCTCCTCTCGAGTACCTGTATTTCTCTCTCGAGTACATGTTCATTCATCCCGAGTGGTTCATTTCAGTTTGTGATCGGGAGCCTTTTTGAGGGTCAAAACGGCATCGTATGGAACAATGGTCAACATAAAATTTGTTCGTCGCGACGAGATCTACAACGTTCATGTTGGGAACTTTTTGATTCGAGTCCATCTTCAATCTCAACTTTCGATTTTCCCAAAACTGCTCGAAAATAAGCCGTATTATTGATTTCTACTTGAGTACCTTTGATCTACTCGAGTACTATTGTTTTATCTCGAGTATAATTGTTGTTTTTCTCGAGTATTATTGAATTCTCTCGAGTCCTACTGATTTACTCGAGTAGTTTAAGTTCCTCTTGAGTACTTTGCCCTCATTCTCGAGTAGCTTTATTCATCTCGAGTAGTTCCCTGTTGTTTATGTTCGGGCGCCATTTTGAGGGTCAAAACTTTGTCGTATGAACAAATAGTCAACATAACATTTCTTCATCTCGACAAGATCTTCAACTTTCATGTTGGACACTTTTCGATTTGGAGTCATCATAGACCTCTATTTTTGGTTCCCGTGAATCCGCTCGTAATAACCCATTTTTGCAAAACTTTTTATAAGCATATATCTACATATAAATATATATATATATATATATATATATATATATATATATATATATATATATATATATATTCTTGGACTTAGGTTTTAGAACCAAACTTCATCTTCTCTGTTATTTTTCTCCCAAACTAGAGCAGCGAGCGAGAGAGAGAGTTTCTTTTTCGTGAATCATTTGGGGGTCGCCGACGATACTCCGATGCTCGAAATATTTAACCGAACATAGATCCGGAAAGCTCTCGCCGAGAGCTACGCTATCGTGGTAAATTTTTTCCCATTCCTTGAGTTTTCTTGTTATGGTTTTTCGGCACTAAACTCTTTTTTGGCCGTTATTCTTCAGATTTCAACTCCTCCCGCATCCTTTTTGCCCCGATCTACAACGTGGAGTGATTCAGAGGACTTTTTCGGTAAAACCAAGGCATGTGGTGGTTTCCCCTCGTTTCTCCTTACCCGATATGATGGTAACGGCTATGTTTTCATGCTCCATAAAGTTTTCTACACTTATTCTTCCAAATTATTGTTATGATTAACCTTCTCAATGATCACATGATGTTGTAAAGTTTTGTCATAGTGAACTCGATTTTGTCCAGATACGTTTGATCATTCTTGAAGTGTCTTATTGATGGCTTTAAACGCCTTGGTTTTCGTTATTGAACGGATTAGAGTTATCTATGATTGTAAATCATTTCTGAGGGTTAATCAACCATGTCTTGAAACTAGAAGTGTCACGTAGAATCTGACGAGCCAAATCTCGAGATATATATGTCGTGGTTTCTTTGGGTTTCTTAATTGCGGGAGTTAGTGTACGAAACCACCTCCGCAATATTTGTTGTCTTTATTAGTACCTTGTGGAAGTCTACCAAGTTTTTGGGCGTCTGCGGTGTAAGATGAAGAGTATGAGACTCCCTCGCAGTTAGACAAATTTTATATTCGTGAGTGTGTGTCCACGAGTGACCACCTCGCCCAAGTTTTTGGGTAGTGTCGACCGCAGGTGCCTAATAAAGGTTTTGTATTTCTTCCTTATGAATTATTCATGTAGTCACCTGATGGCCTCGTGCGTCCGGTGTACTCTTGTTGAACGTGACGAATCACGTAAGAGTTCTTTTCATGTTGATTCCCCGTTTTCTTTTGTACTTTACTTCAGTACTTTTGGTCTCGGGTTGGTACCCCTTTTGACATTTATTTATTTTGGCTTATTCCTTTTTCTGTCACTATTTGTACCTCCTTGCTGAGGTGTTATGTCTTTAGAATGCCTCAGGTTCAGAGCAGTAGCAGATAGTAGAGCTAGTTTTTGTAGTTTCTGGGTTGCAGTGTTGGTCGTGGTTGTTACCTCATCTCAGCGAGGTAGATTGTGGTTTATTTAGTTACTGGTTCAGACTTACTTTTCTATTAGTGGGTTCGTGTCAGTTTGTTGGCGCCCACAGAATTGTTTTTTTTAGAAACTTGCTAGTTGCTTAGTTTTCTATATGAGAATGTGGACTACTTATTCTCTGAGAGGATTTATGCTAGAAACGTGTGTTAGGTATTTTCAACTATAAAATCTATTACTACTACTTCATGCACTGCATAATTTAAAAAACTCTAACTTGTTATATTTAGCGACCGTAAAAGCTATCCTTACTACTATTATAAATTTAGAGTCTTGCATAGCATGAGTCATCCTTGGGGACGTTTATACTCATGTAGGATGTTGGAGTCAATCAAAATAAGTATTTTTCCGCAGTGTATAATTATATTTTGATTCGTGGATAGATGAGGCACTAAGCCAAGGGATATAGCTAACTACTGCACTTAAACTGATTTTTTTCCCTTAAAATAACTTAAAGAATCTTTCTTCATGATTAAGTAGGTGTCTGCCTGAGAGTCCGCAGTTATCCCCTGCTGATGTGGCATTATGACACGCATTTTACCTTACTCTAGTATGTTATTATATGCGGTGAAAATGTGGGTTGTGACATTGCCCCTACAAGAAGGAAAGTCTTTGCAAGGCTTGTCAATTAGGCAAGCAAACTAAAAGTAGCTTTAAATCAGTAAATAAAAGTAACTCACCTAAAATATTGTACTTACTACATATGGACCTTTTTGGCCCTATTGCAGTACAATGTCTAGGAGCGAAATCTTATACTTTAGTGATTGTAGATGACTTCTCTAGATTCACTTGGGTATTCTTTCTGAGATCTAAGTCTTATAACTTCAAGGTTCTAACAGATTTTCTCAAGAACATACAGATTGAGTACTCTAGACCAATTACATTGATCAGAAGTGATCATGGTACTGAGTTTGAGTCTCTTCTTATACACGAGTTCTATGAGAAGGAAGGTATCAGGCACTGCTTCTCAGCTTCTAGAACACCTTAACAAAATGGGGTTGCTGAAAGGAAGAATAGAACCCTAATTGAATCTATATGCACATTACTTGCAGATGCTCATTTGCCCCTATTCTTTTGGGCAGAGGCTGTGAGCATAATAAATTATGTACTGAATAGAAGTCTTATACACATGCTTAAGAATAAGACTCCTTATGAGCTACTTAAAGGGAAGAAATATAAAGTAGACTATTTTAAAAATTTTGGTTGCTTATGTTATATTCAAAACAACAACAAGAAAAATATTAGAAAATTTGAAGCCAAGGCTGAAATGGGAATTTTTCTTGGATATTCCCAAGTAAGCAAGGCTTATAGAGTCTTTAATAAATCTACCATGAAAATAGAAGAATCTGTACATATTTCATTTGATGAAACTAACATGTTTTACAAGGAGAAAAAAATTTCTACCAGTAACTCTTTGCAGGAACCACATTTGTGTGAGAAGCTGAATGAATTAACCAGCACCAATGAGGTTGTTAGCCATCCTTCTCCACAAATTGCTAAAGACAACGAAGATGAAGACAGTGAAGTTGAAGTCACTGAAATCAGTGAAGAACCTCGAATAGTTACTATAATTCCACAAGAGGAATTTATTCCCTAAGCTATTGCTCAACCAACTCCACCTACTGAACTTGTCACACTTAGGGCTCACCCTATATCTCAAGTGATTGGAGACATTTCAGTTGGTGTGCAGACCAGGCATTAAATCAATCAAGACTTGATGCATGCCTGCTTCATATCTCAAATTGAGCCCCAATCTATTAAAGATGCTGAGCAAGATCCCCACTGGATTATTGCAATGCAAGTGGAGCTCAACCAATTTGAGAGATGCAGAGTTTAGGATTTAGTTCCTAGACCAAAAGACTACTCAGTCATTGGAACTAAATGGGTATTCAGAAACAAACTAGATGCCCAAGGTATTATAATAAGGAACAAGGCAAGGCTGGTTGCTCAAGGCTATAGGCAAGAGGAAGCAATTAACTATGACCAGACATTTGCACCTGTGGCAAGGCTGGAAGTAATCAGAATCTTTCTTACATATGCTTCCTACAAAAAGTTCAAAGTATACCAAATGAATATCAAGAGTGCATTCTTGAATGGTGAACTTAAAGATGAGGTTTATGTGGAGTAACCACCAGGTTTTATCTCTCCAACTCATCCCTCTTATGTCTTTAAATTACATAAAGCCCTCTATGATTTAAAGCAAGCTCCAAGAGCTTGGTATGAAACCTTAGCTAGCTTTCTTCTAGAGCGTAGTTTTTTAGGGGCACTGTAGATAGGAGATTATTCACTAGACACCATAAGGTTCAAATCTTATTAGTACAAATCTATGTAGATGACATTATTTTTGGGTATACAGATTCCAAACTATGCAAGAGGTTCTCTGACCTCATGCATTCAAAGTTTGAAATGAGTAGCATGGCTGAGCTCTCCTACTTCCATGATCTCCAAGTGAAGAAGTTACCTGATGACATCTTTATATCCCAATCTAAGTGTGCTAAAGAGCTAATCAAAAAGTTTGGTATGTCAGATTCCTCAGCCAAGGAACACCTATGGCTACAAATGCTGTAATTGACTCTGATGAACATGAGAAACCTATTGATCAGAAATTATATAAGGCCATTATTGGGTCCCTGTTATATCTTATAACAAGTAGACCAGATATTATGTTTGCTACATGTCTTTGTGCTAGGTTCCAGGTGAACCCTAAATAATCACACCTTATTTTCTTAAAAAGAATTTTAAGATATATAAAGAGTTGTCCTAGTATAGGACTCTGGTATCCAACTGAGTAAGAGTTTGAGTTGACTGGATACTCAGATGCTGAATTTACTGGATGTAGAGTGGATAGAAAAAGTACCTCAGGGACATGCCAATTCCTTGGTATGAGATTAGTGTCTTGGTTTTGCAAAAAATAGTCATCTATGTCTACTTCAACTACTGAAACAAAATACATAGTTGTTAGCAGTCGTTGTTCCCAGATGTTGTGGATTCAGAACAAACTCCTAGTTTATGGGTTCAACTTAAATAATTCAATTTTACAATGTAATAACATAAGTGCAATTTCCATTGCACAAAATCCAGTGCATCATAATATAACTAAGCACATAGACATTAGACATCATTTCATTAGAGAGTGTGTGGACAAAAATAAAATTAAGCTTGTCTACATCTACACTGATTTGCAAAGAGCAGATATCTTCACCAAACCCTTGGATGAGAGGAACCATCTGTTCTTTATAAATCAGCTTAGTATGATCAATGGAGAGGACTTAATTTAAATTTCTGTCTACTGTCGAAGAATTTGCCTCAATTCGTCGAACGGAGATCGACGAACTGATAAAAGTCCTCGAGAAATTCGTCAAACGGAGATCGACGAACTCTCTGTATGTGAAGCTCTTTTCTTCGAATGGAGATCGACGATATTGCTTCAGAAAATGTTCGTCGAACAGAGATCGACGAAATGTTTTCACTTCTTCTGACTGAGATCGACGAATTCTTTTGTCAATAAAATATTTCGTCGAACCCAGATCGAAGAATTTTTCTTTTTCGTCGGACGGAGTCTGCCGCTTCATATTCTGAAAACCATATATCTAGGTTTTCTTCGAGATCCGTCCCGCGCTTTTTGTTCCCTTGCACTTGATCTCTGTTTTTCTTTTGCAGGCGAACTAATGGCGATTCTGGCGAACAACCTTGCTGCAATGAATTTCAACATAGGATTTGGTGTCGATTTTGATTCTTTTTCACATACTGATTAGATATTCATCGACATCCTCCAGTTATCCAAAGAACAAAAATTGAAGCAGTTCATGACTAGCGACATCAAGATATCAGCCAATGAAATAAGGGAATGGGTGTACTCTACATCTCCTGATGCAAACACCATGATAGGCACTATCAGCGACTCTCAGGTTATTTTGTCTCATACAGTTCTTACTGAAATATTTGATTTATCTACTGGAGAAGATGATATAGAGATAGATACTGAAGAATATGAGAGTATGCTGAATACTATGGGGCACACAGAAGGAAACCCCAATAAACTGTTAAAAAAGAATCTGTGTGTCCAATATAAGTTTTTGGCAGACATAGTCGGCAAAGTATTGCGGGGCAAACATACCACACATGATTACATCACCAGGCACCAGTTCCTTGTGATGTGTGCTCTGGTTAACAAGAAACAGATAAACTGGGGATAGCTATTGTTTGAATTATAAAGAAGAAAAACACAAAGAAGGAAGTGTGTTTTGGAAGGATTTTGGGAATCTTTCTTCAAGAGAAGACTCCTGAACTACTGGTCTCCACGATAGTGTTCATTAATGCCTCGAAGAGGCTTACCTCTGCCCTTTTTAGCAGATGGTATAGGACAATCCCAAGGTCATCCAAGGCTTATTCCTCTTCCCGAACTTCTGAGGGCACCAGGGCAATGACAGCCGCTCCTCCACCTCCAAAAGAAATTCCTCCCTCCACCAGAATTCCTTCACCTCCTCCTCAACAACAACCATCATCTTCTCCTATTCATACTCCACCAACTCAACAACAACATCAATCCTCACCAGTTCCATCTCTAGAACATACCACACCACCTCTATCTCCACCTCCACATTCTTCAACTCAAATTAATATCTCTGAAATACCATTTACCTCAATTCAGGAACCATCTTTCATCTTACTGTCTCCTCATCCATCTCCACATCATTCTCCAATTCAGGAACCCATTTCCTCCCCCACAACCACAGTCCAACCTTCTACCACTGCAACACCTTCTATTCATATCCCTTCAGTCATCCACACTGACATACCATCTACTGCTCCAGACTACACACATAAAGACTTTTCTAATACATTATCTGTATGTTCAAAATCTGGATATCACACTCCCTACTACTCCTCTGCACCAGAACCCCTGTATCTAAATTTTTTTGATATAGCTAAAGACCTTCTAGCATTTATTTCTCCCACTCTTGAAAGCTCATAGCCACTGCTATTGCTCCTCTTTATGCTTCCATCACTTATCTATCTTCCAAAATTACTGCTCTTTCGTCTGTCCCTTCTTCTGGAGGACTGGCTTCAAGACCCCAGTCAGGGGGAGATGTTCCATGAAGAAGCTCCAGTTCCCCTTGCACAGTAGTAAAAGCAACAGCAGTAGATTTTGAGATGACAGATGATTCAGCAGAAACAGCCCCTCCTGTAGATATAATTGATTTAATTAATTCTGATACAGAGATGGATGACACAGTTATAGCAGAAATAAGTACTGTTGGTGATTACATTTTAAATCCCACAACCAACCTAGATTCTTTACTAGATTTATTCAGCTTTGTTTATAGAGATATTGTACCTAGTCTTTCTCATCAGCATTCTATGGCTATTGTACCATATACTTCTCCAATAAGTCCCACAGTTGCTAAGCAACTTAAGGCAAGTTTTGCAAGAACAGAGCCTACAAAAGTATCATCCCCTCCCAAGGCTATTTCTCCTCCTACATACAAGATGGACGATAGTCCTGTACCAGAGTTAGGTGACATCATTCTTGCTGACATAGAAGAAGAAAATAAATTAGTTACTGAAAGCACTATAGTGATAGATATTCCAGCTCTTCCAGAACCTTTAGTACAGCCTCAGGCTGAAAAACAAATTTCCAAAGATATTCTGAAGGCACTTGATGATCTATATGACAATCCTCATGGATCTTCTGATGATGAAGATAATGATGATGATTCTGATTATTCTGATAATACTAAAGCTAAGAAGAAGCTTATTAAGAAGAGAAAAGCTATTCCAGAAGCTGTTCCTAAGCTTAATCCCACTCATGATACTCCATACTATATTCTGTAGAATATCACTCCATATACAGGGATGCCGCATGGATGTGGCTTTCTAAAAATGAGCAGAAAGCCAGGTAGAGGAGTAGAGGGTACTCTCCTCCTCTTACTTCTCAAAGGAACTGGAGAGGTCCTCCTCCTCCTCCTGCTGCTGGTGCTTCAAGTAACATTTCTCAGAGGTCTACTCCATATGCTCGAACATATGAAAGACAACCTGATAGATCCTCAAGATCACATAGAAGCAGTCAGCACAGGTATTCCAGAAGTAGCAGACAGCAGCAACAGCAACAATATCAAGACATTCAACAAAAAGAATCTGAAAGTGATAAAACTGAAAGTCCAAAAAGGCCAGACTCTCCTCCAGTTCCCTTTGTGGATCCAGAACAAGATAATACAGCAAGAATGGCCAGTTTTGAAGAGCTTGTTGGACTCGCTATGATTAATAAAGCTAAATCTAAAGGCAGTGATCCTTCTTAGTATTCCACTATGTCATCATACAGAAGAGAAGAACTCAAAAGGTATGAAAAGGCTAACAAATTCTTCAATGTAGATGCCTATATGAACTTGCATCCAGAGGTTGTTGTACCCAGAGCTACCTCTCTCAACATAATTGGTGCTGCTAACATGACAATGTACAAAAGAGATGCAGCCAATCTTAATAGAGAAATCAAATTCACACAACACTCTGAGAAAGACATAACTGATAAGAAAAAGCAGAAGAAGAAATGAATATCTTGTTTAGTTTTGATTTTCTGAACTATATTTGTTTTCTATCACAAAGCTACTATCTATGTACATATCTGCTGAATGTTTCAATCCTCTGTCAGATATATTTATCCTGCTTTGTGAATGATTTTCTTTTATTCGTATTAGTGACATCACCCAAATAGGGGGAGATTGTTGGATCCCTTGTTAGATTTGGGCTAGGTTCACTAATTAGGATGTCTAACCCACAATATATAGCCAGGGTCATATGTTTTGAGTCTTAGAGTTTAGGCTATGTATTTAGGTTCAACCTTACATGGACCAACCAGCAGAAGACCTCAGATTGACTCAAGACTTAGAAGAAATCAAGTTCAGTATATAAGTTCGACGTTCGTCGAACTCAGCTCAACGATCGTCGATCGCTGATCAACGAACTCAGAGTTAAAGTTTTCTCAGGTCGACGAACAGGATTTCTCAGCTCGACAAACTTGGATCTTAAGTCGACGAAATCTGTTCTATGTTCGACGATCTCTGTTGCAGTTCCAGACGTAGAATTTTCCTCATTTTCTGTCCATATTCCAAATATTATTTAGCAATAATTTCCTGAGTAATTAATGCTCATATTCTCAGAATATAGCCATTATTGGCAGTATTAATTATGGTCTTCATCAGGTTAATTACTTGCTTAATTAATTGGTACAGTTGGGGAAACTCATTAAAGACATTATTCTCCAACCGATTTTCATTCTCCAGGCAATCAACATTCAATGCAGAGAATTCAAAATTCAAAGGAAAATTTTCGACAAGAATACAAAAGAGATTTTTCTCTTTTCAGTATATACAACAGTGAAATAGATACACAAAAGAGAATACAAAAAATATTTTCAGAAATTCTCTGTGCAGAAAACACTTTATTTTCTCCTTGATCTTACTGAAGAAGAAGAAGAACAACAATCACTATCAAGATTCTTCTTCAACTTCAACTCCAGGAGCTTTCAAGGACAATAATCTCTGAATCAGTCAGAAGTTCCTGGATTATCTCAAGTCAAGGTAGAAGACCTACACCATGTGCAAGGCTCCAAGTGATTCTGAAGAATTCTTGACAACAACAATCCACTAAGTCTTCTCAGTTGTTTAAGAAAGAGAAGACATCATCAAATCTCTCTCTCCCTCCTGTATAAAGGGTTTATTTGGTTTTTGGGCACCTGATCAAAAGCTCAAAGGGTTGTGAGATCTCCCTGGAAATAGATCTTGTGGTGGCAATCACCTAATCAAAAACCTACTAGTGGATTCCTACCAGGGTGGTAGAAGAGTGGATAAACCCAGGTTGGGGAACCACTACAAAATTCTTGTATCGTCTGGTTGCCTCTTTTCTTTGTACTATGATATATATCTGTGTAGTGTTAGAGTAGATTAACTTAGACTATTTTTCCTTTCTGTTAATATTGGTATCACTTACTCTTTACTCTGATAAAAATCTAAAAATAACCAAAAAGTTTTAAACTACTCTATTCACCTCCCCCCCCCCCCCCCAGAGTAAATCAGATCTAACCCCTATCTTTCACACCACCCCTCTAAGGTTGACCACACGAACCAAGACAATCGACTGTTACATAAAAGGTTTGAAGGTATAGGGCTCTGCAGTATCTTTTTACCACAAGCTAAACTACTGAAGATCTACATACTTATTATTGTGGAGAAGTTTGGATTGAAGCATTTCAGTTCAAGAAGAAGAAGACTCAGGGAATCTTTTTCTCTGGAGTCAATCACCGCCAAACTCAAACTCTCTCTGTAGGATTAATGTTGATCTGAGTAGTAAGACTGAAATATAAAAGGTGAGTGGTAGGAATTTATTGTGAATCTGAGATAGGGCTTTTGTGCCTAAGGTAGGATCTGAGTCAGATCTGAGCTGTAGGACACTTATTTTCTCTGAGTGTAGGGCTACTCTTCTAGCCTGAGTAGTAGGCCTTCTTGTTAAGCCTGAGGTAGGTGATTTGGAGGACCACTGAACTATAAGAGTAAAATTAACTCTGAGTGGGTAGGGCTTAGGCCTGAAGAAGGACTTGATGGAAGTTTGAGAGATCCTAAGGGATCTATGTTGTAAGCTCTTTGAGCTGAGATTTGGTGAAGATTACCATGTCTAACACACTGTTAGAAAGGTAGGAGGGAAAGTGGATGTACTCATACCTTGGGGAACCACTATAAATATTGGTGTGTTGATCTTTATTCGTGAAAGCAAAAGAATTAATCTAACTCATAACACATTAATATTAAAAGTAGTCATAAAGACTTGAAAAACCTATTCACCAACCCCCTCTAGGTGTTTAGCTACACTAGAAACAAAGTCTTTCAGAAACGTTCAAACCGACGACTTCAAATTTCACAATCAGCGATTCCAATCAAGAAGAAATTCGACAGATCACTAATTTCATATTCTACAAAGGGTGTTCTTGATCTAATCGAATTCCAAAGTTTTTTAGATCATGGTTTTCAAGTCTTCTTCTCCAACCTTCATTTCAAGATCTACTCCGTAAGAAGGAAGAAGATTGAATTCATTCAAATTTGAAGAAGAATATTGTTTGAAATTTAGAAAGTTGTACAAAACTATTTTTCTTATTGTAAGAAGTTTCTACATTCAAGTTTGTAGATTCATGTTTTTTGGATCGAGTTGTAGGAGAGGTGGTTCTCCAAGTTATAGGAGATTTGTCTCCGAGTTATAGGCATTGAGGCTCCGAGGTATAAGATTACTATAATCTGAGTTTTGGTGAAGTAGCTGAGTCTAGCCCGAAGTGCTAAATAGGCGAGGTGGGATAGTGGATGTACCCTTTCTGGGAACCACAATAAATCCTTGTATCTATGTGTTTGTTGGAACTAATTTTTATTCCGCTAAAAGACCCAGAACTCATCTAATCACCGCCTCTAGGTGATTTAGGTAGACTACTAGATACTTACAATTAATATCAAAGCAAAGGTTGTTCGTTATAAGTTTAACATCTTGAACATGATCTGCATCTGGATGTCAAAGCACAAGATTTTATATTATGGATAGAAATAAGGACATATCCCCCATGAAGTTGTCTGTGTATTTTAAAGAAAACTTCCCTATGTGGAAGGAAGGTGTAAGATTTTTCATGGAAGCTGTCGATCCAAGAATTTTTCAGATTATTGAAGAAGGTCTGAATATGCCAGTGACTGTTTCAACCATCCACCCAAGTCTGATGGTTCCTAAGAAAATGCTCGAACTAAATAAATATGAAATTGCTCGTCTCTCTGGATAAGAAAGCGAAGAACATTATTGTAATTGCAGTGGACAACTTCATGTTGTAGAATTTATTTCGCTGCATGTCTGTCAAATAAATGTGGACTTCTCTGATTGTCCTCATAGAAGGAACACAGGAGGTTATGGATGATCTGAAATGTCTCCTCAACCAGGAATACAAGGCGTTAAAACAAGGAAAAAGAGACTTGATAGTTGAGTGCTATAAGAGATTCTTCCAGATAGTTAAAGGCCTAAGGATCTTTAGGCGGGAATTCACAAATGGTAAACTTAATGACAAATTCTTGAGATCCCCGACGAAATAATGACATAACAAGGTCTGTGTGATAAGATAGTTTGGTAAACTCGCCGATAAGGACCCTCAGAGTCTATTTTGGAAGCTACTCTCACATGAACTTTAGATCAACATGAGGAAAGCAGAAGAAGAGGGAAGCAGATCCTCAACCAGAGAAAATTCAGTGGCACTACAGGTTGACGGTCCAAGGAAGGCTAGAGTTATGTCTCCTACCAGAACACAAACCTCAGGTGATCAGGAAGACTCAGAGCCAAGCACCTTATGCTCTGAAATTATAGATTGATAGTTCTCTTTACTCTCCAAACAATTCAAGAGGATGCTTAGCAAGAGGAGGCAAATGAGAAATCAGCTCTCATCGTCTAATTATAGGAGATCGCGTGGCGATGATGATTGTAACACCCCAAAAATTTAAAAGTAGAACTAAAGGAGGCAATCGCCAAGCGATAATCGCTATCGCTAGCAATACCACTCGACGCTCTCGATGCACTCAATGCACTCAACGAATTGTTAAGTAGACTATCGCATTGAGTATACTATCACCTGGTGATAATGGATATCACTCAGTGATAATGAGACACATTTCAGATGGTCGGAAAGCAGCCGAAGAGTGGTGTTGATTGGGGTCAAATTGGCTTCCGATGATATCGCTCAGGAGATAGAATATATCGCCCGATGATAGCACTAAGTTTGACTTGTCAGCTGAAATCGTGGCCCTTCATTCCTATTAATGAGAGGATTGTGTGGCTAAGATTATTTTTGAGGCTGCTTAACCAGAGAAGAGGAGAAGAGAAGAATCATTTCTCTTCTATCACTCTCTCTCATCCCACTCATCAAGCTCTTGGAAGAAAGGAAGAAGAAGGCTGAGGCTGAGCTTTGCAAGCTTGGAGAAGGAGATTCCTTGGTCGGAATCAAGAGCTGAAGCAAGTCCCGTGAAGAGGAAAGTGAAGCAGTCCTTTCCATCTAGATAGAAGACTTCATCATGGATCCAATATTTTCTACGAGGGTAATGATCTTCCTTCTTGAACAAGTGAAGTCTTCCTTTTGCATATGCATGGAATCGCCCAACAAATGGTTGAAAAGTGAATGGAATTCTGAAGGGTTGATACTTGATATCCCCGAGTAGTTTTGCATATAGAATCCGGAAATCACTATACGGAATAGGCATGTTGTGTGAACCCCATCCGGACAGGCTGGTTTGGATTGGCGATGTTTTATTTTGCGCACCGGTGAAGAATATGAGTATAAATGGGTAGTTTATGGAGTCTGAAGGGTTGTGCTTGTGAATGGGAGTAGCTGGAAGTATTGGAGACACTCTCCAGGAAAATACCCAGAAAATACCACTATTCTGAGAACCGTTGGATAACACCGGGTAACAGTGAGTATCATTTACAATAGCTCTTGATGAGCTATATTTTGTGAAAGCCTAGTTTTCTAGCACTATAGTATGCTGCAGCTTTTCTGGATAGATGTTCCAGTTATGGCTGAGTCTGGGTACGAAAAGAGAAATTCTGTTGTTAACTCCAAGTGATAGTAGATATCGCTAGCGATAGCTCCCATATATATTAACCCCTCAGTCCGTAATATCCTATAAGATTCCAAGACCCCCCTTTCAACACTCGCGGACTCAATTAGGCAGTCCGCCCAGTCTGGCGAAGTATCCAATCGGCCACCAAGGATGATCCCCCAGCAGCGGACTCAAGGATATATTCGCTCAGTCCGTCGTGCCTTGGGATCTTTGGATTCTCTACGTAGGCGGACGCAGTGTCTTGTCTGCCCAAGCCGCCGTCCTCCAGCGGGATCGCGCCTAGCAGCAGATGGAAGCTCCAGCCCGCGAGCCCAGTCCTCCCCTTTAGCGCGGACTGGCGTATTCTTTCTTTTTGCTTCCCGTCACCGCTGCCCGGTTCTCCTGTACCCCGGGCAGCCAGTTATTTTAGCCCTGTCGTTTGGGGAGGCCCCCTATCCTATAAATAGGGGGGAGGTGATGCACTCAAGCCACGCTGACTCGGACCCAGGAGCCTACTTGTTAAAGGCTATGGACTCGAATCTTGTGCCTTGCGGACTCCTCGCTCTGCTCTTGTCAACCTTTTCCTTTCACTTGTAACCAAATCTTTCTTCAATCAATGGAAAGCCCGTCGCAAGAGAGGCATTCAGGCCGCGACGGGCGAAGTCTGTTGTTGTCGTGGCTCACGGCCCTGCTGTTCTGCCTGCTCTCATCCGCTTAGTAGATTACTACTCACAGTCTCTCTATTCCCCGGTGCTCGAACCGTTAGCTGGTGGTGCTCGACCCCCCCCCCCCCCCTTTTGTGTTTTCGTGCATCAACAGTTAACACACGACCTTCAGATTCGAGTAGTGTTTTGAATTCAGCGGATAGAAATGTCAGACCGCAGAGCCCGCTCTTCAGACCGCTCCAGTTCTTCAGAGGACTCTCTTTGGGATGCAATTGAGCAAGCTCGCCTTGAGGATGAGCAGTCCCGCCAGCAGACTGACAAGCGTCTCGATGCAATCAGCCAAGCCCTGCTCGCGCTAGCCAGCGGCTTGCTCCTCAGGCCGCAGCTGAACCAGCGGACTCGCCAGTCCGCTAGACTCCAGCTCGCCGAACTCTGCTTCGGCAGTCACCAACCACTCCTCGGAATCCTGCTCAGTCTGCCGCCCCTCTGCACCCTCAAGAGGAGCAGTTTGCTTTCAGGAATTTCTTCAGAGAAGCTTCCTGGGGCACTCCTGCCCGCCAGCTCCATTTTGCTGATCGCCAGTCCGCCGAGCCCGCGGACTCCCCGGATTCAGTCCGCCCCTTCTACCCTGCAGAGTTCGAGACCCCATCTCCCTTCATTGATCGAATCCGATGGGAATCGGCTCCGAACAACTTCAGGGAGCCTCGCATCCCATTCTATTCAGGAGGGACTGATCCAGTCTCTCACCTCCAAGAATTTGAGGGAGCAGTCGCTTTGAGATGCCTCTCAGATGCAATCAAGTGTAAACTCCTGGTTACCACTCTCGAAGGACAGGCGATAGAGTGGTTCTATGAGCTGCCTTCGGGCACAATCTCTTCTTTCGTAGAACTTCGCAGCCAGTTATTGCTGAGGTTTGCTACCTCAAGAAAGAGAAAGAATGGGCCAGCTGCCCTATTTGAAATCAAACAAAGGGACAATGAATCGGTGGCGCGATTCGTTGATTGCTTTCAGAGAGAGATCCAAGTGATAAGGAATGTAAACCCCGATTATTACAAGGTTGCCTTGATTCATGGCCTCCGGGAAGGCCCCCTGAAGTTTAAAGAAACAACCAAGGCACCTGAGACTTATCAAGAGTTGATCGCCATGGTCAACCGTTTCATTGAAGGAGAAAACGCCAATCCAACCTATGTCTCATCCCTGACAGCTAAGGCTGAAGGAAGGGATGCCTCCGCTTCTTCCTCTAATAGCAAGCCCCCTCGCCCAGACTTAGAGCCACCATCTCAAAGAGGCAGGAACTACCGCCACAAGAAACCTTTCCTTGGCCATCAACAGTTTCACGAGCAGAGACTGCCATTGGCCGCCACTCCCGCCGTTCCATTGCAAGCTCTTCCCATCCTCCAGCAAGCAGCCTTGCCTGCTCCAAGCCAGTCTGATGCAAGCCCCATGGAGGACATTGCAGATATGGACCTTGACGAAGTCATCCAGATCTTGCAAAGGAGATCAGAAGAAAAGAGGCAAGAGCCTCAGAAAGTGTGGAGGCCAAGGAATAATGCACAGTATTGCCAGTTCCACAAAGAAAAGGGCCACTTGACCGAGGATTGCAAGGCCCTTCGCATGCTGATAGAGAAGCTGCTTGCCGAGGGCAAGATTGACTTGGCCAAGAAGGATTCTTCTTCTTCGAAGCCATCCACCTCAAAGGGAAAAGAAGTAGCTGAAGCATACCAGGAATGTGTGGATGTAGAGGACAAAGGCCATCTGGGGCCGATCAACGTCCCGGTGGAGTGCTTCGACGCAAATGATGAAGGGGTTCTGGGACGCCTCTTCTTCATCCATGGTGGAGCCGGGACCGAGTCCACTCGGAAATCGTCAATTTCAAGGGTCACCCGAGCAGAGGTGGCCTCTTCTTCTTCCGTTGCTCCTCCAAGTGAGGTTGTCACCTTTGGTCCAGCAGATCTACCCCAAACAGCCAATCCGTTTGATGATGCAGTTGTAATTCAGGCTGTGATTGGGGACTTTACAGTTGATAGAATTCTTATTGACACCGGAAGCTCGGTCAACCTCCTGTTCAAGTCTACTTTTGAGGCCCTAAGTACTGGAAAGCCTCTGCTTTCCACCAAAGGGCCACTCTATGGTTTCTCAGGAGAGAGAAAAGAAGTGGAAGGTAGCGTCATCCTGCCCGTGAAGCTTGGAGGGGCAACTAAGCAAGTGCAATTCATAGTGGTTGACGCCCCCAGCAGCTACCATGCCATCTTCGGCAGACCCCTGTTAAACAAGTATCAAGCGGTGGTTTCCACTTACCACCTTGCCATCAAGTTCTTTGCAGATCGAAGGATGTGCCGGGTCATGAGTGACCCAAGGAGAGCAAGGGAGTGCTACGTCCGCACTGTCAACATGGTTGAAGCCAGCCCTTCCCTTGCTCCAGCAGCAGCTGCAGAAGCCTCTCCCAGTTCAGAAGCTGCTGCTGATGAAGGTGCTCACCTGGAACCTGCCCAGGTGACGCAAGGAGTCCCCATTGCTGAGGGGGAGGAGAGGAAGCTCTCCATCAACTCGGAGTTGCCTGAAGATCAAAAGGCCGAGCTGATTTCCTACTTGCTGAATAACTTGGATGTCTTTGCCTGGGCAGCGGAAGACATGCCAGGAGTGGATCCGAATGTTGCATGCCACCACTTGAATGTTGATCCCGGCTGCAAGACTATACAACAAAAGAAGAGGGACATAGCTACAAAGCTTGCAGAGCCAATAAGGGAGGAGGTTGCAAAGCTCCTCAAGGCTAATTATGTTAAAGAAATTCAATATTGAAAGTCCACCTAGTGTCAATTATGTTCACCTATGGGGGGGGGGGAATAGGTGACGTGCCGCGCTTTTGCGGAATTTAAATTATACCTGCACACGAAAATAAAACAACACAGCACAACAGAGTACACAAGCTATTTATAGTGGTTCCCCGACTTGGGTACATCCACTTTCCCCCTTCGACCTATCTCCCAACCAGGGACGACTCGGTCTCTTCACCAACAGGATTGAAATCCAATCCTTGCACTATCGGAAGGAACCCTTCCACATGTAGGAGTCAACACTCCCACAAACCGGGTTGCACCCAACCCTTACAACTAGGAACCAACGTTCCTTTACAACAAGAGTAAAATAGAATGTACAAGAAATACAAACTATGTATGGAGACTACGGTGTCCCTCTTCGTTGACGTCGTGATCTTGAAGTCTACAAAGAGTCCACAACCTTGGTCTCTCGTGGAGAGGATCTCCCCGGAACCGGCGGCGGCAAGATGGGCGGCGGCTAGGTTCACGGGATCGGCGGCAACAATGATGTGCGGCTGCAGTTGTTAAGAGATCCAAACTTCGTAGCGAAGCTAGCTAGGTCTACCAACGGTCACACTAGGATCAATCGTCTCGATCGATTCGGATGGGGAAGATTTTCCCGATCTACAAATCGAGAGACAAGAGATCTCCGGTTAGACACGTGAGACGCTGAGCTTAGCTAAGCTTCTGTCGCCGGAGATCGGGAAGAAACGCGATCAAACGGCGACCAACTTGGCGAGATCGGCGACGGCGGCGGCGGCGGAGCGGAAACAGCGATCTAGGTCACGTCGCGGCTCGCGTATATCTTTTCTTCTTCGCTTGTTTTACTGTTCAAAAATACTCATGTATTTATACACTGTAGATACTTACAATATGACCGTTGTGGGTCCCACAAGTAGAAACCCGAAATCCGGTTCAAAATAGTCCAGCGGCAGAATCTGGTCCAGCAGCTTCCAGAGAAATCACTAAGTAAAAATCGGCAAGAATCGCAAGTGATTCTCGACGAATCGGCGAGAATCAGTTAGTGATTCTCGACGATTCGTCGAGAATCACTAGTGATTCTCGCCGAATCACTTTTTGATTCTCAACGAATATAACTTGGTATTCAGGATCTGCCCTGCGATGGGTTCGGCGAGAATCACTAGTGATTCTCGCCGAATCTTACTTGGCACCGTTTTGAGGCAGTCGGAAGGAGTCGGCGAGAATCACTAGTGATTCTCGACGATTCAGCGAGAATCACTAGTGATTCTCGCCGAATCGGCGAGAATCACTTGGTGATTCTCGTCGAATTACACTTAGACGAATTTTCGTATTTCCACCCAAGAGCTGCTCCTTGACCCATCCTTGCTCCTTGTCTTCTCATGCACAAACATGGCCCTGTACTTGAAAGTAAGTGCACTCCAATAGAGAGAGTACACGTAGGCCAACACACTGATCTGCTCAACGAGGGATTACGTCGTGCAGACCCGTATATATTGACCTACTGCACCCTGACATTGGTGTGTATTTAGCGTGGAATAACTGCAAGTACAACTTGTTGAAATTTGTGAAGTGAAAGTGGGTGACGGGATGGCCCGGCGGCCTGGGGCGGACAGCCTTGGCGGACTAGGCGGACTCGGCGGACTGTGATGTGCGGCCTGGTGGAAAGTCTAGTGAGAAGCCGGTTATTCTGCTGAGCGGTTTGCACGGGTTGAGTCCGCGGACTATGCGGCCTGGATTCTGCGGATAGGGTGTTTGCTGATTGGCTTTGCCAAGGAGCGGCCTGAGCGGATGAAGGTTGCGGACTGGTGCATTGCTCAGTGGCCGCGGGTGCAAGCTTGTGCTGATAGGCGGGTTGGCTCGTGTCCGCGGGAGGCTTGTGGACTGGAGTGTCCGCGGTGTGGGCTGTTGCGGACTGAGCTTAGAGCTTGGCTGAGGCCTTGTCTAGCTCTGGTGGCACAGCAGGCGATTTGCTGTGGAGGTCGTTTGGCGGACTGTGTTTTGGAGTCCACGGTTGGCTGCTGCTTTGGACAGGAGTGCGAGGAACTAGCGGACTGATGGCGGTCTGTGCTAGGGTGTTTGGCGGACGGGAATTTGTGTCTGCCATGCTCGCATTGGCCCTTGATGGTTTTGGACATGGTCACACTTTGTGCCAAGGCCATGGTGTCCGCGGTATCCGCCAAGTCCGCTGTGACCGGGCGGACTGTTGCTGTCTTCCATTGGTCGTGGACTTGTGGCGGATTGAGGTGTGAGTCTTGCGGACTGCCTCGGGTTGGTGCGGACTGCCATTGAAGGGGGTTGCTGTCTGGCAGTGGTTGATGCTTTGCGGGCTGATGCCTTGTCCGCATAAGCTTGGGCGGACTGGAGAAGGTCCGCCAATGGTTGCCTTGCTCCTGGCGGTTTTCCTTGGTATCCGGCTAAGTCCATGCGGACTCGGTGGACGGTGTTTTTGCTATCGCGCGGGCTGGGGTGGTGACGCTATCTCTAGGGCGGTGACCACACTCCTCACCTCACCTATAAATAGGACCCCCTGGCACATCTACAGTAACTTGAGTGAACAGTAAGTTGGGGTGTGCAAGGAGCTGCGGTCTGTGTTTGTCAGTCCGCGCGGATTGTTTCAGGCTGACGGTTTGCTGTGTGCAGGTCGCGCGGATAGCTTCAAGGAGCCAGGAGTTTGGCTGTGACTTCGGTCAAGTGCTTGGAAGTGTGCGGTCTCTGCGGACTCAGCAGGAGGTCGCTCTGCGGCTTGTCAGTTCTGTTTCAACTTTGCCAGCTTCAATAACCTGTCCGCCGGCTTCAGGCGGGTAGGGGTGTTCCTCAATTCAAGTTCAGCAGGAGGCGAATAACGGTGTGTCCGCGCGGCCGCGCGGCTTCGGCGGACTCCGTATCTATTCGGTGGATTGCAGCATAGCTTGGGCGAGCTCAGCGTTCTCGGCGACCTCGGCGACCTCGCGGTCTCGGCGGACTCCGGTGCTGTCCGCCCGGCTTGTTTTGTGGTGCTTTCTGTTTTCAGCTGTGATACTAGCGAAATCATGTCTCGCTATGTATGCCTCGCATTGTAAAGAAGTGAATGTATAAAAGACCTGCTTGTGCCTGCATTGTTTGTTGGGATTAACCTTTGTACCTCTAGTCCTTGGTTTCCGCTGGTTCAACGTGCGAACTGGGTAGTTCCGAAGATATTAATTTGGCGC
The DNA here is from genome assembly GCA_039583875.1 of Platanthera guangdongensis. Lineage (NCBI taxonomy): Eukaryota > Viridiplantae > Streptophyta > Magnoliopsida > Asparagales > Orchidaceae > Platanthera > Platanthera guangdongensis. Next base: position 83,583,431 of record CM077167.1, on the reverse strand, counting down.
TTGGGCTATCTTGATGACCACGTTGAGAAAATTTAACACAACTTGAGAGATTTCATCAAATACATTGTGAATTCATCTTAGCTTGACAGGTGGCTTCCTCAAATCCAGGTAATTGTGGATACAATACCCAACAATCTCCCCCTATTTGACGAAGCCAAAACCCTACTTGCTAAGATGAATAACACCAATCAAATAATATAAACAGCATTCAGAATTAAAATATGCAGCACAAGATAATATAAGCAGACAAATCAAGACTTGAGTCAATCATAATTTCAAATGCATATATATATATGTATATATACATAATCTCAAGATTGTTCAAATAATAACAATAACCATTAATCGTTCTTAAGAAAGAATGACAAGCTATAAAGTTTTGACTATTTTTCCTTGGCTAAGTCATCCTTGAGTTTTTGCGCCAAATACTTCTTTCTTTGCCTCTCCATATACTCTTTGGGCTTCGGATAATATCTGGGAGGAGGAGCTTTATCACCCGCCGTGTTGGTCCTGAAGAAAATGTTTCTCATACGTCTTGTGCATTTCCCACTCATACTAGCTGTATACTTCGTTTCGATTGATTTCTCCTTTTTCCTGTAGCCAGAAGGTGTCCAAGATGTTATTTTTTGAAACTGGACTCCACTTTTCATTTCTTACTTCCTCCTCACTCAGTCGAATTCTCTTTTCAGCTTGTGTCTCCTTGGAGGTCCCTTCTTGAGCTTTTCGCTTGCCCCTGGCTTTTGCTAGGGCCTCCTGGTCAAACATGCTCATCAGTTTTGCTTTAGAAATAGCTCTAGCATCAGCTTCACTCATGGGAACATCAGCAGCACTTACTCCCTCAGCAGCACTTACTCCCGCAGCAGCCGTAGTAGTTTTAGGAGCATGAATACCTGCAGAATTTAAATCGACGCCTAATGCCTGTTGGAGCATCCACCAGCAGCTGTCATAGACATATTTGTTTGACTGTTCGAAGTTTGTGATCATGATTTCTTGAAGCTCAGCCATCTTAGCTATATACTCTTTCTCCCCCTTTTTGGCTTCGACTGCGATGGAGTTTGCATAAGAATGCAGTGACTCATCAATATGCTTTGAAGTCCTGGAGAATTCATTGACTAAGGCTTGCTGATTGGCGTTGAGAGTTACCATATTACCGTCAAACTTTTGAATGTTGTTTGCTACAACATGAGCATTCTGATTTACTACGGCAAGAGTATCGGTGTTCGTTTTCAATCCGGCCATAAGAAGAGTGACCGCTTGGCCGGCCGCTGTATACTTTTCTTCAATTTTCTTGTCCATCACGTCAAGTTTATGATTGATCTCCACCATATTCTTGAGCATGAGATTTTCAGATTCCTTAATCCTTTTCAGCATTTTATTTTGAGCTTTTTCAAAAGAGGTCTTAAGCTCATCCACTATGCCCTGAATGATATTCACGGTGTGAGTGGCTATATCATCTCGTAGAGGAATATTCTGAGGCACTTCTGGCCTTGCACTTCAGCAGAAGCACCTGTAGAGCTAGACACCAGCACAGTCTCTAATGGGGGAATGCTGGCGGCCTTTGGAGATTTCTCTGACTCCCCCTCCACTCGTGCACCAATGTTCTCAGGAGCCATCTCAGGTGCGTGCTTGTCAGATGGAGGTTCAATGATATCCTGAGTCTCCACTGCGTCCTGTCCCTCATTTCCGTTTTCCTCTCCTTCATCATCCATGAAATCATCTTCATCAGCATCCTCTTCCAACTCGTGGTCAGCAGTCCCCTGTACATCAGCTTCGGCTCCTTGATCGTTCCGGTTCATGGCCTCCTCATTCTCCGGCACCGCTTCACTGTCTTCTTGTATATCTGCCACAGCATCTCTGGCCATTTGGGTGATGTCAGCTACGATATCAGCATGAGTGGGTAGAGGCTCCCCCTCAATTCCTGCAGTCAAAGTATCAGGAATTTCACTGGGGGTTTCTGCTGGAGATACGTCCTGTTGTTCTTCCACGGCAGCTTGCCCAATCCGCCTCTCCCATCTGTCAAAAAAACTTGAGTCCATCTTCTTCAAGTAGTGTAGAGGAACACCTTTACTCATGTCAAACTTGTCCCCATTCAGCTGATTGAGATACAGACTTATGATTCAGCCAAAGCTCGGAGATCTCAGGGTGTCCTTTATCTTCTCAAATAGCAAAGCCCCCCAGTTGAAACTTTTCCGGCAGACAATTGCCACCAGGATCTTGAACATGTCCCCAGAGATATGGTCATGAGAGCCTGGCTTGCAGATGAGTACTTTTCCGATTATGTCTGACAGAAGCTTCCCTTCTTCATTCATATCCTTGCGTTTTATTGACCGTGTTCCTCGAGGGAGTCCACAGAATAATAGAGTCCGGGTTTTGTCTTCTTCCTCAAGATAGTCCTCATGCACCGAGCTAGATAGTTGCAGGAAGCGGGTCAGCTTGCTGGCAGACATCTTGATCTTTGCCCCGGCTACCTTTCTTTTGATAAGAGAGTCGTCATTCCGGAGTTTTGCGGTTGCAAAGAACTCCAGCACCTCCTTATCCAGGATTTTACAGGGATGCTCTAGGATGAATGAGAGTCCAGCCTCCTCTAGCATGAGGATGATGTTCCTGAATTCATCTGAGGCATGAGAGAACCCTGTGCGAACCAGCTCGCATCCAGTGACTAGCCCAGCAGTTGTCCTTGGAGCCATCGTAAATCTAGGGAGAAAAGCCCTACTCTATGCTTAATCAAAACTCAAAAAGGATGCGACACTAGTGATCAAGTCCAAGTAAGGGTGAAAGGGTGGTTACCTAACGGCGTAGACGGTGAGTTAGTTCGATGAAGATGAGGGGCACCGAACGAGAGAGATCGTCGGTGAGAAACTTCGGCGGGGTTCTTGCGTGAAACCTTCGGTGAGAAACTAGCAGATTCGGTGAGTTTCCTGAGGAGTTCGGCGGGATTCGGCGGGATTCGGCGGGATTCGACGGAGCCTGCACGATTCCTGGTGAGTTTCCTGCGGAGTCCTGCGGAATTCTTCTTCGCTCGACGAAAATCCTGCGGAGTTCGGCGGGATTTGGCGAGAACCTTGCGGGAAGATGATTCGGCGAAGACCGTGCGGGATTCATAAGGAATGTGAAGAGTCGGCGAGTTCCTTCAGCGTTTCGGCGAGTATGCTACGGTAAGTTTCCCGTGGAAATGAAAGGTCGGCGGGATTTCCTTGCGTTAACAACAGATTTTAACAATGGTTTAACAGGTTTTAACGAGATCCCTTTGCTAAGAATCGGTGGGAATATGTCTAAGTTGAAATCGAAGGGTTTCTTTAATAGGAATCTTCAGGTTAAGATGCATGCCGCATTTTCGAAGTCTTCTGATGTTAAGTCAATTTAAAAATTATAAATATATATATATCTTAAAGCCAATCTATTTGGGTTTGAACGGGGCTTTTCCAAACACGTCTTGATGTCAATTGTGAGTTGTCGAGATTTACAATGACATATCTTTGTTAAATCTTTATTGATGTATATAAGGTTTTTTATGTATCGTGTTACCCTATCCTTAGGTGTGCATACATACACGTATATATAAATATGTATATGTATATAAAGATATATATATATATGTAACTGTCGATGGAAAACGACTCAAGTCTTGGAACTGATCAAAAGTACCTGGGATTTTGAGAGTCATCGTTTAGTCCCTCAGGTAAAACATTTTAGGAGCTCAATGTGAATATGCTCAAGTAGATATCATATCTGGTATTCCAGACGCTTGTTCCAATTTATTCTTGATCCACTTACTGTCTAGTTCCCATCATATTCACGGGAACCTAGACTACCCTGCAAGAAAGAATTACTTTACCTTAGGAACCCAAATCATATTGGGTCCTAGGTTCCTATTAGCATAAGCACTTGACTACCTTCCTTCAGAAAACCTGTCAGGAAGACTACCTCTGCCCAGAAAATGTGGATAGGCCCTTGCCCTTGACACAGAGGGGTTGTGCCAACAGTCGATGGCAAAGTGTCCCACTTTGCCACAGCACCAACACGGGTGAATGTTGTATCGCCGTTTGTGACCTGATCTAGTGACTGAGGTAGTCACGGTCCTAGGTCTCAACGGGATAGGCCATGATCTTCTCACAAAATGTCCTCTTCCACCGTAACATGTGGAGGGGTGGAAGGAATGCATGTTGCGAGCGTCATGAGGCCGGGGAGGGGTTGCCTTCCTTTCAGGCATCCCCCTTCCTGAGGCCCCATGAAAACTTACACCATGACTTCTAACCTCCATATCCTGTGTCCTCGGGTGGTGAGAAGTCTTCTGTGAGCTAGGACATGCAGATTCACACCGAGTTGAGGCAGTGGCAGTGAATACAAAGGGCTCAGAATGAGCCTTAGGTATTCTTTCATGGGTGGCCACGACGGCCCTTGCACTACGGGTGTCTCCACATGGGGACAGATCACCCTTGCAGTGACCACAACTATTCCTGTGGTCATACCTAAAGGCATGATGAGTTGCCTTCCTGCTTGGAGTGGGGGGTCGGAATATCGTTTCCCCATTTCTCCACGAATTGATAATCCGGGAGATCCACCCATTTTCTTGCTTTCTCTTTATAGCATCAACCTTAGAAAAGTTTGATACTATTCTTTTCTCATTCTCTAGACTACTCTCTAGAGCTGAGATTTTAGAGTCCTTGACCTTGTTGGATGCCAATTGGAGAACCAATAAGATCTTCAGTCGAGCAATCTCTTGAGCTTGCTCCTCAGCAAGTAGGTTGCTTGTCTGAAGGGCTCTCTTCAGGGAATCAGTATTTTCTGAAGGAAGACAGTTCCTGTCTTCAGAAACTTCAAGAGATACGGGGCAGGATGAAGAATTTACCTGCTCTTCAGTGATATTGTCATTAGAGCCAGTGACCATTGTATCATCCTCATCAGAGCTGCTTTCCTCACTGGCCTCTTCAGTCTCTGACACGGACACTGGAGCTCTGATGCAGTCCGAGAGATCCTGTCCTTCATCTTTAGAAGTAAGGACCCCCACATACGCTTCATCCTCTGATTGACAGCAGATTCCATCTTTCTCTGACCCCCCCATCAGCTCTGGGATCATCACCCACATAGATTTAGCCGTCCTACATTTTTCCAATCTAGAGCGAGAAGCTCCAGACCAGATATCCAAGATAATTTGACGAATCCTCTTGTCCAAGTTAAATAGTGACAGTTCCGTCTCTAACATCTCTGCAATGCTCTTGGGCACTTCGATATTCTTTCCAGAGCAGGAGGTCTTCATAGGAATAAAAGGACCCTCTTCCAGGATGAAGGATGCTCGAGGATCGATGGCCTCCAAGTGATATGACACCCTCATCCTCCAGACGGGATAATACTCCTTTGTACATGCGGGAAGTCTTAGTGGCGATATCTCATAATCCAGCTCCATGCTTCTGACACCGGTGGCAGGATACTACTCAAGGTGTAGACCCTTTTGATGAGCAACCTCCCTCTGATACCACTTGAAAGTCCACCTAGTGTCAATTATGTTCACCTATGGGGGGGGAATAGGTGACGTGCAGCGCTTTTGCGGAATTTAAATTGTACCTGCACACGAAAATAAAACAACACAACACAACAGAGTAAACAAGTTATTTATAGTGGTTCCACAACTTGGGTACATCCACTTTCCCCCTTCGACCTATCTCCCAACCAGGGACGACTCGGTCTCTTCACCAACAGGATTGAAATTCAATCCTTGCACTATCGGAAGGAACCCTTCCACACGTAGGAGTCAACACTCCCACAAACCGGGTTGCACCCAACCCTTACAACTAGGAACCAACGTTCCTTTACAACAAGAGTAAAATAGAATGTACAAGAAATACAAACTACGTATGGAGACTACGGTGTCCCTCTTCGTTGACGTCATGATCTTGAAGTCAACAAAGAGTCCACAACCTTGGTCTCTCGTGGAGAGGATCTCCCCGGAACCGGCGGCGGTAAGATGGGCGGCGGCTAGGTTCACGGGATCGGCGGCAACAACGATGTGCGGCTGCAGTTGTTAAGAGATCCAAACTTCGTAGCGAAGCTAGCTAGGTCTACCAACGGTCACACTAGGATCAATCGTCTCGATCGATTCGGATGGGGAAGATTTTCCCGATCTACAAATCGAGAGACAAGAGATCTCCGGTTAGACACGTCAGACGCTGAGCTTAGCTAAGCTTCTGTCGCCGGAGATCGGGAAGAAATGCGATCAAACGGCGACCAACTTGGCGAGATCGGCGACGGCGGCGGCGGCGGAGCGGAAACAGCGATCTAGGTCACGTCGCGGCTCGCATATATCTTTTCTTCTTCGCTTGTTTTACTGTTCAAAAATACCCATGTATTTATACACTGTAGATACTTACAATATGACCGTTGTGGGTCCCACAAGTAGAAACCCGAAATCTGGTTCAAAATAGTCCAGCGGCAGAATCCGGTCCAGCAGCTTCCAGAGAAATCACTAAGTAAAAATCGGCGAGAATCGCAGGTGATTCTCGACGAATCGGCGAGAATCAGTTAGTGATTCTCGACGATTCATCGAGAATCACTAGTGATTCTCGCCGAATCACTTTTTGATTCTCAACGAATATACTTGGTATTCATGATCTGCCCTGCGATGGGTTCGGCGAGAATCACTAGTGATTCTCGCCGAATCTTACTTGGCACCGTTTTGAGGCAGTCGGAAGGAGTCGGTGAGAATCACTAATGATTCTCGACGATTCGGCGAGAATCACTAGTGATTCTCGCCGAATCGGCGAGAATCACTTGGTGATTCTCGTCGAATTACACTTAGACGAATTTTCGTATTTCCACCCAAGAGCTGCTCCTTGACCCATCCTTGCTCCTTGTCTTCTCCTGCACAAACACGGCCTTGTACTTGAAAGTAAGTGCACTCCAATAGAGAGAGTACACGTAGGGCAACACACTGATCTGCTCAACGAGGGATTACGTCGTGCAGACCCGTGTATATTGACCTACTGCACCCTGACATTGGTGTGCACTTAGCGTGGAATAACTGCAAGTACAACTTGAGAGATTTCATCAAATAAATTGTGAATTCATCTTAGCTTGACAGGTGGATTCCTCAAATCCAGGTAATTGTGGATACAATACCCAACAAATATCCCACCTGGATATCAAACGTTGTAATGGTTAAAAGGCCAGGGGAAAATGGCGAATGTGTGTAGATTTTACCAAACTTAATAAAGCATGCCCTAAAGATTGCTACCCCTTGCCTCGGATAGATTCTTTAGTTGATTCCACGGTAGGGTACTCTTACATGAGTTTTTTAGATGCGTTTTCTGGTTATCACCAGATAACAATGCATAAGCCTGACGTTCCTCACACGTCATTTATTACTAATGATGGTTGTTATTGTTACCTTGTGATGCCCTTTGGGCTTAAAAATGCCGGTGAAACCTACCAACGGATGATGGACCGTGTGTTTAACCATCAGAAAGGAAGAAACCTAGAAGTGTATGTAGATGACCTCTTGGTTAAGAGCAAGTCATTTTCGCTGCACTTGCGAGACCTAGCAGAGACGTTCGCTACTCTGCGTAGGTACAAAATGAAGCTCAACCCTTTGAAATGAACTTTTGGGGCGAGTAAGGGGAAGTTTCTTGGTCATCTCCTTACTCCGAAAGGACTTGCCCCCAATCCTGATAAAGTGAAAGACATTCTCGATATGCCTTCCCCTCGTTCACCTAAGGAAGTTCAGCAGTTAGGGGGGAGGCTGGCAGGTCTTGCAAGATTTCTCTCTTGGGTTGGAGATAGGAGTGCTCCCTTCTTTAAAACCCTCTAAGGAGCATCCAAGTTTGAGTGGACGGAAGAATGCTCCGAAGCTTTTGAGCAGTTGAAGATGCAACTGACCTCAGCACCCCTGCTTCGAAGTCCCCGGCCAGGAGAGATTCTTTTCTTATACCTAGGGGTTGGCCCTGAAGCTCTCAGCTCCGTTCTTCTTCGGGAAGAGAGCAGGAAACAATTCCCAATTTACTATGTTAGCCATATCCTGAAGAGTGCTGAGACACGGTATCCGATCTTGGAGAAGTTAGCCTTGGCACTAGTCATGTCAGCTCGCAGACTCCGTCCTTATTTCCAAGCACACTCAATTCAGGTCGTCACTGATCAACCTTTAAAAAGTGTGTTGGAGAAACCCGAGCATTCTGGCAGAGTAGCTAAGTGGGAAATAGAGTTGAGTGAATTTGAAATCTCGTATGTGCCCAAGATAGCCATCAAAGCTCAAGTCCTAGCAGACTTCCTAATTGACATGCCAGAGTCCAGTTCTGATCGAGCAGAAAGGTCACCTTTGGCTTGGACCATCTATGTGGATGGAGCCTCAGGCAGAAGTACTTCCGGAGCAGGGGTGGTCCTCATTAATCCAAACGGCGTCAAACTGGAACAGGCCATCAAGTTTTACTTCCCAGTAACCAATAACCAGGCCTAATATGAAGCTTTGCTAGCAGGCTTGAGACTTGCAAGGGAACTAGGAATCGATCATGTTCATATCAAAACCGATTCTCTGGTAATGGCATCACAAGTCCTCGGTAACTTCGAAACAAGAGAGCCGATCTTGAAGAAATATCTTGCTCTTGTGAAAATAGAAGTCGGCAGATTCAAGAGCTTTACCATTGAGCACATCCCCAGAACAGAAAATGAGGAAGCAGATTTTCTTTCCAAGTATGGGATGCCTTCAGGAGGAACAACTTCCGAGCTCTTCCGCCCGGGAGTGGTGGAAGGAGATTTGATGCAAGTGGATCAACGTACCTCCTAGATGGACACATTCATTCTCTATCTGTCAACGGGAGATTACCACCATTCAGTCAAAGATAAGAAAAAGTTCAAAATAAAAGCAGCTCACTACTTCTTAGTTGCGGGAATCCTCTACAGAAGAACATTCCTCTCTACCATGGCCCGGTGTGTTTCAGAAGAAGAAGCTCCCCTTGTTTTGCAAGAAGTTCATTCAGGAGAGTGTGGAAGCCACTCGGGAGCAAGAACCCTAGAAAGACGGATACTACGGCAGGGATATTTCTGGCCCACTATGAAGAGAGACTCTGAGGTCTATGCAAGAAAGTGTGTTCAATGCCAGAAGTTTGCTCCACTTCAACTCCAAGCAGCTCAGTCACTCAGATCGATTGCAACTCCTTGGCCCTTTGCGGTTTGGGGGATGGATCTCATTGGTCCTTTTCCCATGGCAAGCGGGCAATGGCGTTTCATCATCGTAATGATCGACTACTTCAGCAAGTGGATTGAAGCCAAGGCATTTGCTAAGACAACTACTCAGGTAGTCAAAAACTTCATTTGGGGGGAGATTGTCTGTTGGCATGGGATACTTATGGCTGTAATCACTGATAATGGGCCACAATTCAACAACTCAGAGATGATAGATTTTTGCAAGAAAATCGGAACAGAGCTGCGGTTTGCATCAGTTCATCATCCCAGAAGCAATGACCAAGTTGAAGCAGCCAACAAGCAGATCCTCAATTTGCTCAAAAAGAAAGTGCAGAATCTCAAGGGCAGCTGGGCTGATCAGCTTCCATCAGTCCTCTGGTCCCTTAGGACAATGCCATCATCCGCAACTGGGGAGACTCCATCCAAACTTTCTCATGGCTCAGAGGCACTCATTCCAGTTGAGTTTGAAGTCCCGTCACCTAGAGTTCTGCTTGCAAGAGAAGGCATTGAGGACTGGCTTGAGTTGAATAATGAAGAGATGAGGTTCAGCCTGGAACACATCGAGGAAATCAGAGATCAAGCAGCCATAAGGAAGGAGGAGGTCAAAAGAAGGATGGCCCGTTACTTTGATCAAAACGTAAGGATCAAACACTTCCAAGTGGGAGATCTAGTTCTAAAGAAGATTGATGCTGCTGCAAGAGCTGATTCAGTTGGAAAGCTTAATCCAAATTGGGCCGGCCCTTTTGTTATCAAAGAAGTGTTAAAAAGCGGCGCTTACCGCTTGCAGACATACGAAGGAGAGGATATGCCACATACATGGAGCGGGGATGATCTCAAACGGTTCTATTCTTGAACCTCTTTTTTTCTACTTTGTGTATCCTCTTCAAGAGCCATTATGAATAAAAACTGCTTGCTAACGCTTCTTCAAGTATTTTGTCTATGTAATCATAACAGATGACACGCTAAGAAAGATTTCAAAAACGGTTCTGCCCTTGAACTCTTCTTTCTTTCTTATGCTTGCTTTGCAAATACATTTTATTAATCAAAGGATTCATACTGACACTTTTTTATAGTGTTCTCTCTCTCTCCCAAAGATCTATAATGGTTCCCTGATACCAAGAGACATCGCCGAGTTCAGCTAGACCTCCCCTAGAGTTGTTGTCATTAGCATAACACCACGAAGACCACCTGTTGCGAGGAGATTTCGCACCGTGTAGTGGGAGCTTGCAGGCTCTAGTGCGGTAGGATTCTGAACTTCGGATCCCAGCTAGTACCTGACCCCACCTCTGCATTATGGAGGGCAGGGTGGGTGTAGAGCTCTACCGTGCCGCATTTGGGATATCGTTACAACTTTGATGATCTGGTGAGGAAAGCAATACCACGCGCACCTGCCCACCAATCATCTTAGCTTGTAACCCTCGAACACTCCATGGTACCCTCAAGCAGTGCCTGCAGGAGACCCACAGCTTAGACTGTACTCCAGGCAAGAGGGCAGGGAACCATTTTGCTAAGTATCTTTCTCTTCACAGGGAATCTTCCTGGTGCGGACTCATTTTCTTTATCCGCACAGTCCGCCGGTTTTATTTGGGTTGGTCGTATAGCCTGTGGCCTGGTGAGGAAAGCAATGCCATGCGCACCTGCCCACCTGGTCGCAAGCTATGGATCATTTCTTCTGTTTAGTGCGGACTGTCTTTCTCTATCCGCGCAGTCCGCCAGTTTCCTTGGGTTGACTTTATAGCTTGTGCCCGGTGAAGAAAGCAATGCCATGCGCACCTGCCCACCTGGTCTCAAGCTATAGGTCATTTCTATCTTGGGCAGACTGGTTGTATGTATCCGCTCAGTTCGACTGTTTTCCCTTGGGTTGACTTTATAGCTTGTGCCCGGTGAGGAAAGCAATGCCAAGCGCACCTGCCCACCTGGTCGCAAGCTATAGGCCATTTCTATCTTGGGAGGACTGGTTTTATGTATCCGATCAGTCCGACGGTTTCCTTGAGACCACGAGCTATATATTATTTTTATTGGCGTATGCGCAAACTGCGAAATTATATCAGCTAAGTCCGCCAAATGGTTTTCATATATTATCGTTTGATAAGTTAATATAGAGAATTGCGGACTGCTACTAGAACACAATGAAGTCCACCTGATATTGTTATCAGCCCACTATTTTCGTTTTCATTTTTAAGGCGGGCAATGAATGGATTGATAAGTAGAATTCTCTAATCAGCAAGACTCATTATAGATGATCTTTGTATCTCGCAGACTATAGTTGGAACTCAACGGAGTCCGCCTGACAATTTCTTCTCATTCCGACGACGGACAAATGATCGTCTCTAATCAACAAGTTAAAAAGCTCAGGGTTCAGCTTGTCGTGCGGACTGCTGTGTCAGATCGAACTTAATTGCATTAAACGCAGAAAAAGAAAGAACATTGCAGGAAGCACAGAGATGCAAGAATATCCTTTCTATTTAATCAAAAATTTATACATCTATTCGGCGAACTGCAGTCCTGAGTCCTCCCCATTTACAGAATAAAAAAAGATAAAAAAATACATTAATCTGCAGTCTTTTGTTTCTTTTCTGGAGGTGCAGGCCTTTCGCCAACAATGTCGACTTCCGGAGAGTAGCCACCCGAGCCGCTTCCGCTAGTATCTGATCCTGTGCTTGAGGCAGACTCGCTATGCGAGTTCCTGGCCGCAGAGGAGGATGCAGTGGTGCTTGACTTGGCAGACTGATCTCTAACTCGCTGGCTTGAGCCAGTACCGTCCGCCGTCTCCACGGCGCCTTGCCCTTCGCCTAGTTCTCCTTCTTCTTCTTCTTCTTCTTCTTCTTCTACTTCCTCGCCTTCCTCTTCCTCGATGATATCCTTGCCATTTTTAGCCCGCTCCATCGCCGCGACCTGCGGTGCCAACTCAGGGAAGAGCTCCAAGAAAGGGACGCCATCCACTCCCTCCTTTGTAAAGCCTCCACGGATAAGTCGCTCAATGGCGACCACGACGGTTTCCTTCACGAAAGGGAGCATGGCAGCCTGGAAGCTGTTGTTCTCTAAGTCATAGGCGACCTGCGCAAAACAAAAGCAAACATCAGACAGATCGCGGCGGACAGCAAATTAAAGCCGCTGCGAATTCAACTCACCCCGAGCTCTTCTCTTTGTTGAACAACCTTCTTCCCTAGTCGCGCATTCCTCTCCTTTAGCGCCTTATTATCTTTTTGAAGCTGTTCATTCTGCTTTAGCAGGTCTCTGGCCATGGTGGCTACATAGTGGGTTGTCACAACACTATTCGCACCGCCTGGGAGGCTAGCAGGGGAAGGTCGACAGCGGCACCTTTTTTTCC